>BGZK01001919.1:0-94302 GCA_005406025.1 Eumeta japonica | reverse complement strand
TTTGCATACAGATAATGAAATTTAAAATACATTTTGACTTTGTTAAATTAGTCAATCATTATAATTAAATTAATATTAGCTTAATATCCATTTCTGAAAATTTACATGTTCCCTAATTGTTTTATGAAAACTCATTAGTTTTAAGTGCTTCACATTTGATCAATCTTTACTATAGAACCTATTTTCATAAGCATGAATTTTACATGGAACTTTTAACGGACCCTTTATCACATAATATCACATTTCATCCATTCCAGATAACTAAACTACATCAAAAACTCTCCACATAACCATAAATACAGAATATACACAGCAGATGTTAACTATGAATGTGAAAATAGATAAATTTACACCTAAGGATGTCACACACGCATATCAATTTGACAGGTCCATTGTCTTACGGAAATGGTAGTAACGTGCCAAACAATACAATGATTGTTAGCAGAAGAGCTGATTAAATTATATGACAATTGTATATTAGGATGGTCGTTAAAAATTAAATTTCTTGCGACGCCCCTTAAAAAGCTTCCTTTTGATAAAAAAACATTGGGAATTTTTTTTATTTCTTTTTAACTCAAAATAACACGTGCCTCAAGACGGTTCGTTAATTGTTGAGCATAATATTGTTTTTTCTGGAATTATCGATTAGATATGAAGTAATAATTATTTTAAAATTGAAACAGTATTAACAATGAAAAACTTCAATATTATCATTATTATAGTGATGAATTTCCAGTTACAGCTTCATAAAAGTTTAAATATTTCATCATTCAAGCTCATGTTTAATTTCTTATATTTTTGGGCTTATATCGCCTGTAAGCAGCAGTTATTTTCAAAAACAAAATAAGGATGTGCATGCACTGGAACCTTAGTTAAAAGCATCAAATAATTCTCTGTCGTAGAAATCTGAACAATAACAAGCCTAATATACTACCATCACTACTCATATGCTCTCATATTATAATCCTATGATTTTTATATAGTTTACTTTCAGAAAAATTTGTATTAGCTACCTCAGATAATTTATTAACTAGATAATTTTGCAATTAAACATATTATTTTTCATGGATATTGTTCTTGAATTTGTTTTATTTTATTTATAAACTGAATGTATGTTTTATTTACATATTATTGACCAATACATAGCATTAGTAAAGTCTTATATTATGCTATCAGGTAAATGGAAAATTTTGAATTAAGAATTTTATCTATTGTTATTTTAATTAGCTATTGTATTCTCATAAATTTGGGTTTTATAACTATTTATATTTTGAATAAAATTGAATTTATCGCTAAAAATTCTTAAAAAACAAGATTATACATCAAAATTAACTTCAACTGTTTTGAGGCACATGTTATTTTGGATTAAAAAAAAATTCCCAGTATTTTTTTCAAAAGGAAGCTTTTTAGGGGGCGTCGCAAGAAATTTAATCTTTAATGACCACCCTAAGGTATGTACATATATACATATACATATATATTCAAAATAATTTATTCAAGTACTAAGAACCCGAGAAAATACTTAAGAGGTGAATTCTTGGAAGACTGTAGAAAACAACTCAGTAAAAATTGCTAGAATATTTTTTCATTTTAGACTTCAGTATTGTAAAAAACTTATTTCACAGCCTACAGTATCTTTTTGCCCATCTAGCCAACTATCACAAACCTCCAAAAATGACAGAGGTAGTTAAAACATTTACAAGGGATGTGCAGTTTTTTGTCGATACTTTTCATAAGCCTTTTTGTTTTTTTCCAAAATGGCTGACCATGATAAAAAGCACATACATACATTGAATAGATTAAGGGAACTTACACCAACAAAAAATTATTAAGGTGACTATGCACTATAAGGTCATATTATTCATAGGAAATATTATTTATATATATTTACTATCTGACCCGGCAAACGTTGTTTTGCCATATAAATAATTTCCTAGTAATTTCTAGTGTAGACAAAAAATAGCTTACTTATTGTAAGTATGTATGTATGTTAGAATGTGTATATTGTATGTATGTAAGAATGTGGTATATGCGTGAAATAAGCATGGAGCGCTGTGAACGATGAGGAATATAAAAATAACAAAGGCAAACATTATTTTAAGGTATTATAATTTATTCCTTAAAATTATATATCATTAATTAAACAATTACGACAGTAACACTATTAAACAATATCAATCTCTTAATGCTATAGCGTAATATTTTTGTTAGTCCATCCTTAGCTAACACAAACAAACTGGATGGTTTACCCACTCGAGAGCATGCCACGTATAATTGTCCGTGACAGGGTGTTCTCAAATCTAATCCACAAACAGACATCGTTTGACCTTGGGATTTGTTGATAGTCATTGCAAATGCCAATCTAATCGGAAACTGAAGACGTTTGAATTGAATTGGCACATCTGTAGGTATAATAGGAATCCGTGGTATGAGTATATTTTCACCTCTGAACTTGCCATTTAAAATCCTGGCTTCGATCACGTTTTCATTAATTTTTGAATGACTAATCGCGTACCGTTGCACAGCCGGGGCGGGTTCAAATTACGAAGCAAGATAATTGGAGATCCAACCTTTAATTGTAAATTATGTGGTGGTGGCATGCCTGGCAAATCCAGTGAGTTCAAAACTCTGTGGGAAAATTTACTGCTTCGCTGTCGTCGCAAACTGTATCAATAGATTTATATGATACCAAGTTCCCTGGCAACAACATTTGTATCTTCAGATTTAAATTGTCAACGTCTACATTTTTGCCGCTAAAATCGCTCTTCTGCAAGCCACTCATGATTTATGTACTGTGTGTGTGTACATCGGGAAATATTTGTTCAATGAGTATATCTGAATCGTTATTGCGCAGAAATCGGTCGGTAATTTTACGTATCCAGTTTCATCTATAGCAACTTTTCCATCACCGATATCTAAAAGTTGTTTTGAAAATGTTTCAGCGGATGGATCTTGAAGCATTTGAACGCGCATATTTATTTTTAGCTGTAATTTTTCAACATTACGCCACAATGGAGATGATTTTAAGCAAGCGTTGATCTCATCAGCGTATGTTGAACGTGGAATGACTGGAAGTGTTTGTCTGAAATCACCTGAAAGGACCAACAGAGTTCCGCCAAATAGTTTGTCACTGTTTTTAATATCTTTCAATGTCCTGTTCAACGCCTCAAGTGAATGTTTGTGTGCCATAGTACATTCATCCCATAATAAGTTTACACCGTTTCAGCACAGTGGCATGGACGATTGTTTCTTAATGTTGCATACTGCGTCAGGGTTATTCTGAATATTTAGTGGCAGCTTAAATACTGAATGAGCTGTTCTACCTCCATCCAATAAAGTTGCTGCAATGCCCGATGATGCAACGGCCGCGATGCCATTATTTGATCGTATTTCAGCAGAATTAGCGAACGAATGTTTTGCCAGTTCCACCCGGTGCATCCAAAAAGAAGAACCCACCTTGTCCAGCTGAAACTGCGAGCATAATGCGATCATAAATGGTTCTTTGTTCCTCATTCATTAGTGGGACATTGCGGGCAACAATCGCTGCCATTTCTACAGTACTGTACTGCAGTTCACGATTCATTTCAGTATTCATTAAATCAGATGCAGTTCGATTTGGCGAATTCATACCGAAATTACTAAGTGGTAAGTTGGCAATGACAATGCAAAGATCCTCAATAGCAATCAATGCTTCATTGTACATTTCGTCGCTGAATGTTATGGTTAGATCGTTGGCACCGTATACGATGTTGATGCAATATATCATCAGTCATTGAATCTTTGTGATTTTCCCATAATATCTGTGCTCGGGCTGGGAAACATGTAGTCAACACTATAGCGAATAGTAGACGAATTTGTATTGCTGTACAGTTCAATGCAGCTTCAGCAAGCATGCATCCCCACTGGTTGTCGTCTTCCAGCAAGCCGAGTGCAATGCATCTTTATACGTTGGATATTGTTGCCCATTCACTTTACGTATATCTTGAAATGATAATGGGCCAGTAACATTAACCAACAACAGTCGAAGATAAAAGCACTCCGTGTCTTGGATTGACTGTAAATAATCGCCCCGTTTGATTTAAATAAATTGAGACATGCAGCAACTGGTGAGCCTTGCTTAGGGCATCCATGTTTTGTTTGAGTCCATGTGAAATAGCGTGGTACTTGTGAATAGAGTAATGTTCGTGCAAAGGCACCAAAATCATCCGCACGATTACACAATTCAAAAATGCAGTGAGTGTAGTTTTAGGTGGATTTATTGCACGATCAATCGCTGTCTCGTTCGTGAAAAATACACGCTGACCGTTTCAAGATGGATGGCTAACTGAACAACTGCTGGATCCCGTTCATGAATTGAAAACCAAAGATACGCCAAGCAGCTTCATTGGGGCTGATGTACCGACAATTTGGTAGAGCGTTATTTCATCGTTTTTATTCACTGGAGGAGCATTCACATTAGTATTTTCCACTCTAAACACAGCCATATCACTGCCTTTATGGACATACTTGCAAATGTATTTGATGCTCTTCACAGAACTGCAGAACTCAACATTAATATGAGCATTATATGTCTTGCTCAGCAGAGGCGAATATGGCACCACCCAACGATTGTCAATATCAATGTCTGTGTTGATGATATTTTAATAAATGATTGTCCGCCATTTTCAGGATTTCTTCGACGATATATTGGGTATCCGTCGACATTTGTGACCGTATCATTGGTAAAATCTTTAGGGAATTTTTAGTACATTTTCCATCAGCCATGCAAGGCGATGAACTATTAAGAGTACCACATGGACCATGAATCATGTTTGTTGTAACAATATCAAACAGCAGTTGGTCAGTGGATGGATCTGGAATTTCCGCAGAAATGATGCTATCGATTTCTTCAGGACGGATTTTGTCGATGAACCAAACCAAAATGTGTGCATGAGGTAATCCTCGCTTTGCCACTCAACCGAATACATCCAGCAACGTGTGGGACCAAATACATGTGATTTAGTAATGAAACTTATTAAAGACTTCAACTTTGTCTGAACACACGCTGTAATGTCATGGCGATGTTGCATTTTGGCCAGGCAGTAGCAAAGATGTAATCTCTGGCCATTTTGGATTACATGTGAACGTGATAAATAAACATGGTCGTCCATATTCGCGCACGAAAGTCAGAGCATCCTGTATATATTCTGCATATGACGTGGACTGCCTACGCGATGATGGTAAAATGACATGGTTACCAATTTCGGCGACGTCGGCGTTGTTGTTGATAGCGTCTCGCAAATGAATGTACTCTTCCGCGCGCAGCTTTTGTTGATTATATCGTATCGTAGTCGTTCGCTCTCAATCTTCGCGTACATGTCGACCATGAATTGTTGACAAAGCTCACGACATCGTAAAATGACGTTGTCCAGGCCACGTCTAATCATTAATCGGTACGCATAATAATCCTTTGAGCTAACGTTCTTGTTTGTTTCAGCTCCTGTAATATTTGTTCATAAAAATAATTTAAATTTATTACGTTCAATAATTTAATTGTTTTGTTAAATGATCAAATTAATAATCAATGAAGTACCTGATACGGTATCTCGTTGTTTTATGTTTATGCAATATCCGTCTTGTCCCTTCCAGAATATTAGCGGATATTGGAGAGCCATATGAACGATGTGTGTCAGCAATGAACTGAAGATTATTTCTTTCTACGAATCACAATTCTCGTGCAGCTGTACAATCGCCAACCATGATTCCAGCAATCATCAACAACGGTGCATTGAATCTACGAATACTCTCCAGCTGGTGTTTTATCAGGATTAATGACGATAGCGTGATTATCGCTTTGTAATTGGTGCATATGTGATTTGAATATTTTCAACAACTCGTTGTGCTCGTTCAAAAGAGCATCTAGCTCGCTGACGATGCGCCTGGCATAAAGTGAATCAAGGTTATTATAATTACAACGTGCATTCACGCGATTGGCAAGTGCGCTTCCGGAATCCTCGCCGCCCATAAAGTAGATTTGTAAGAATTTATGTGGTTCGTTTGGCATTGGCAGCAGTGGCCCATTTTATGATAAACTTGGCCTCTGATTTTGAATGTAGAATTGAATTGTTGACCATTTGCATTAGTATTTCGAACTATTTCTGTTGCTCCGAACGATGTCATTTGAAAGCATGAATTGAATCTTAGAATTGACTTCAGGAACACGTTAGAATCTGGATCCGTGCCGATAAGTAAGCCGTTCAATGGTTCAGGTGGTGTTTCAATTTCAGGTAGTTGCACTTTTCCCGACACATCCCAGCTGGCTCATTTTGAATTTCAGAGCATGATGACAAACATTCCTTGTCCATAGCACCAATTACCACTTTTGAATGAGCATAATATTCAATATCGGGCTCATACTGGAATGCTAGACGCAGGAATGAATCAGATATAAATGCTCGATGTACCTGTTGTCGTTGTTGGTCATTTGTTCTTCGTCTATTGACTGTGAAACGGCGTGATTGTCGTTGTTCTAATCTTCTGACTTCATTGCGTTCATCTCGTATTCTTCTGCTCTTCTTGATGCAATCGCGTCATTCTGACACGCATCAAGTATTTTGTTGCTGGATTTGTTCTTCTGTTCTTTCGGATCTGCTATTTCAATTTCGAGCTTTGCTTGTACTGCGCTCAAATCAGCCCCTTTGCGTTTTCTTGGCATTGCTCACTGTACAAAACATACATAAATAGAATTAATTAAATTATTTAATGATGAAAATGTTAAAAGTATAATTAGGCAGGATTTTTGCCGCAGTTTTGAAATGAGTATTAATTTATGAAATTATAACAAAATATAAGTTTTATGGAAAAAATTTCAAACAAAAGTAAAAATTAAATTTTATGAAAACATTGTCTCTTATACTTTTTCTACAACCAATATTTCCATTGACATTTCAAAATAAAGATTCATAATGATTGATTTTTGGAAACTGTGAAAATCTTAATTGTTCAATTACATTTTTTAATGAAATTAAATTAAAATTACATTTTATAAGATCAACAACATTTTCGATATAAATAAAAAAGTATACTTACAACACAAAATCCGTTGTTATTGAAAGCTCGTGTCACGTGTTGAGTACTTTTGAGGTTATAAAATCACTTGATTAAGTAATCGTGAAAATACACTCAAAATTGATAATTTAATTATTATTATTGATAAAATAGGAATGATTAAAAGTTAATATGAGAGTTACACTGAGATAGCAAAATAATAATTGTCAACGTTACTACTACACTGATGCATAAACAATAATGATGGCCGACAACTGTGTAGGAGTGAGAAAGGGGACCGGCTTCGTTCTCATCCCTACTCTTGCTGTTTACTGGGTCAGAAGTGACACCTGTAGACATCTGGGGATAACTAATTAAATGACGATTGATCAGTTTTCGACCGGAGAGGAAAAATGATTAAATTACTAAAATGGCTATTAAAAATAAGGGTTGATCGTAGAAGGGTGAAAATTGAGGATTGTATGTATTTTTGTATGTTGTATCATGAAAAAGAGAAATTAAAATTTTGTCTAAAAATAAAAATAAAATTTAGGGTGGACTACCCTAACATTTAGGGGGATGAAAAATAGATGTTGGCCGATTCTCATAGATACCGGATAAGCACAAAAAATTTCATCAAAATCGGTCAAGCCGTTTCGGAGGAGTATGGCAACGAAAACTGTGACACGAGAATTTTATATATTAGATTTAAAAATAAAATTATAAGTTTGTATTGTATATTATGGTGTAATAAATAAAATTAAAAGTTTGTATCATATAGCATGGCTAGATTGATTTAACTCTATACCTCTAATATTTGTTTAAATTATTTGTATAATGTAAATATACATTTTACTACTCAATACCTGGTCATTTAACCATGCTAGCATCTCTTCAAGTTTCATTGAAAATGATAGCTTCCCACAGGAAAAGTTTTAATTTCAATACACTCAATATTTACATAGATAACATAACACATATATTTGTAGTTAATATCATGTAGTGCCGTTTGTTTTGATAATCAAAAGCATAACTACAATGCAAAATACAAGAACTCTGAAATATACTCAATATTATTGATTGACAAATAAAGATGTGTATTGTTTAAAAAGAATTCCTAGTATGTACATAAAATAGCGATTTCATATTTAATAATATAGTAACAAAATAACATACCTGAAGATAAAAGTCCAGCATTTTCTTGTGGTGGAACCTTCATCATTTTTATCTGAGAATAAAATTTATATACATAGTTATTTTATGGTATGTTACTACTATTTATTCTACAATATAAGATGCTATGTATGTACTGTCAAACTTTATAGTAGTTAATTTTGGCTGTCCCCAATTTTATTACAATATAAAAGTAGAACATTGTTCATTTCTAATTGATTTAATATGTTACAGAGCAAATATAAGTCTGGTCAAAATATCAAGTTACATAAAAATATACATAGAGCAATCGTACCAATGACTGAACAATAACTATAATGTATAAAAGTACATATGTATAATCCATTTCATTTTTTGTAACAGCTAGTGAATCTTATCAACTTTATATTGTGTATACATGAACAAAAGAAATGTTTGTTTTTCCCCACATAAAACCATAAAACAAACTTTGGTAGAAAGATTAGCTGCACTTGTGACTAAGGTTTAAGTTATAAGCAATGAAATATCTTCTGCTCTAGATTTATAATTTTAGGGGTCTGAATAAAAAGCAGAACCCTACAGAATTGCTCATATGTTGGGCTGTCCATTGATCACAGCCAATTTTACCCCAATCCTACTGCACGAATTAAGTAGAAAGCTTTGCATATATGAATTTCATGATCCAAAAATGGAGGTGTAACATAAATGAATAAATTGAATATAGGAGTTACTTTTGAAATTAAAAAGCAAATAAAATATTATGAATATTCATTAGAATCTCTAAATCATTCACACATCCTGGAAAAACTTTAAAATGGGTTTTAAGACATAATAACCCATGTAAGAAATTAGTTCAAAGTGAAAATTAAGAAGACCCTTTATCTAACCATACCATGCACCAAAGAGAAATCCACCAATTCACATAGTGAATAACTTGAGTAATAATAATTCTTTTGGTTTGTAATGGTCAAATTTAATCAATCAAGTCAATTTGCAAGTCAGAGAAAATCATTCCACCAGCTCTCCAAGTCAGCCCCTAAAATTAGAAGATACCAGTTAGAATTTTGACCATGAAATGCAAATTGATCAATGGTTTTCAATTTAAATCAAATGAAATACTTGTTCTATACCGATGAATAAACCTTAATTTGAAATAAAAATATATCAACAGGATATTACATCTCAGGAGTGGATTAATAAAAACATGGCACAATTTGTTCAGTTCCATAAAACAAAGTGCATAACTCAAAATTTAGAGGATTAAATACTAATACCTATATGGAAAATCATGGTTTCAGTTTTGGTCCACTATTTTAATTTCAATGTTGGTTTCTCTGACTCTTTCAACTCTGGTTCAGATACCAAATCCTTTCCCAGGACCGCTGTTGATTCCATATTGTGGTATTGCTTTCGAGTCCCATCCCATCTCATTCTCGATTCCAATTCCAATCGCGATGCAGCCTAAAATTCTGATTCTGGGCCCACACTTAAATCTTATATTGATTCCGCTACTAATACAGATCGAGCTCTTGATTGTAATCATTCTTTATATCAGTTATGCACTCTGCAGACAAATACCATTTGCAATCTATGCAATGTTTGTGATTGATTGTTCACTTACATGAGTGCAATAATTCTGTAGTATTTTTGTAAGTAGTTAGATATATGTGTATATATTTACTAACAGATTCATAACCTCAAAACCTAAAATTATTTATCACATCACACTAATATTATAAAAGAAAAAATATAGATGTGAAAATAATGTTTAATAACATTTTTTTCTAAAACTA
The DNA here is from genome assembly GCA_005406025.1 of Eumeta japonica. NCBI lineage: Eukaryota > Metazoa > Arthropoda > Insecta > Lepidoptera > Psychidae > Eumeta > Eumeta japonica. Next base: position 84,331 of record BGZK01001919.1, on the reverse strand, counting down.
CTACAGATTTTAAAAATTGGAAATGATATAAAAAGTACAGGCTATATTATTGAAAGTTCAAAGAGGAGATTAATAATCATATTTTCAAATGACGTAATATTCTAGAATTTAAAATTTAATCCAGGCCAAAAAGCAGGAGTTTTAGTGACTCTCTGCCCCATCTCTATAGATGTATAAAATAGAGAAGATGCACAGCCCCATACTATTTCGAGAGCGCATAATGTCTCAAAATGTATGTTTTGTCTCTGTCTCACATTTCATGATACCATTTTGCAGTGCCAAAGAAAAAGAAGGCAAGAAACATTATTTATCATCTAACATTTCAAATGAAATGGCATAACATAAGGTTCATTTTTAAATGCAAATAGAACAAGGAATGATCACTTTATTATTGGAAAACAATAACTCTATTACAATTCACACGTTTTGTTCTAAAACAATACATCAGCGGAGTGCTTTGATATTATTTTAAATCTTTATAATTGTTATTGGTTGAATATGTGAAAAGAATCATAGCATATTTTTCTTTATAATAAAGCTTAATGTAGTAATCACCTAAGACTAAGATTAATATGAATCTTTAATTTTATAATGTCAGTGAAAATATACATGAAGGAATTTGATAATTTTTAAAATATGTAGAGTATAGTAATATAAAACTTTCTTATTATTTATATAATAAAATAAGATGACATTTAATGAAACATTAACAAATTTTCAGATGAACATAATACTTATATATGATTTGCTTAAAAAAAATTCAAATATAATATACATTATTGTTTTTTTGGAATACATTTAATTCATTGTATGATTTCCTTTTAGAGGTAATTTCGAGATTTGTATAAATATAAAACAAACAAAAAATAAAAAAAATAAAAAAGGTGATTCTATTAATATAAAAACTGATTCTCAATTGTTAAGCAACTGAATAATGTGACAATGCAAGAAATACAAGACCGAGATTGAGATTTAGGTCTATTTCTTACAAGTAGGTTTACATCTCGGCTTTTGATGCCACTTTAAATGAAGAAATATAAAATACTGATCAAATACTCATTATAATACCTGATTAGGCACCTATTATAAACAAACTAAATTTTGCTTATCGAAAATAAAAAATCACCATTCCTTTTCATGGCTTTTTACTTGTTATTTCTAAATTTTTAAACAGAACACTTTGACATCCTAACGGAAGGTGCAATAAAACTACACTGACTGCAATGAATGCTAAACAGTATGTTTTAGCATTCATTTGCTGCGCCTTTTTTTTGAGAGTGGGACTGTGAATCTTCTCTTTTTTATAGTCTGATGCCCATCCCGGAATATGTAATGCTAGAGAACACTTAAACTTGATTTAAAATTAAAAATGTGATAATACCCTATTTACTAACATACCCGTCTACATTTCAAGAGATATATTCAAATCACAGAGTTTAGCTATTTCACCTAAGCACTCAGTTTGCCTGTCTCATATACTAATTAAAAATATTTCATTGATTTTAACCCTGAATGAAAACATTGTATGGTATTTGCATACAGGGGAAAATTCCAGAGAATATTCAATGATATATGAAGTTCACAACATCCTCTAGACCAACATATGGACTATGATCTTTTGACAAAACCAGTGCCTGGCATTTGAATGTTATTGGGTTAAGCAAATGGGTAAGTAAATTAACTTTCGAGTTTTTTGACCGAGCAAGATGTTTGTCATTTAATGTTTTATTTTCTCCGAAATAAAGTTGTGTACCAAGTATATTATTACACTAATAGATACTTTATCATTTTTATCTCTATTTTAAAATCAAAATTAATCAATATTCTTGATTTGTTAAGTTTCTACAAATCTTTTAAAGTAAGTTTTATATTTTTTTTTTAGTTGCAATCATAATTTGACATAATTAAAAACACTTTAAACATTCGAAAGAAACATATAGTAGTAAGTATAGATCTAGAAGTAAAAATACATACCTATATATTTACTAATAACAAAACTTAAGTATTTTTTTTATTATGAAAGTCATTTCATATATCCGATTACGGCGTTCACTAGTTACTGTGTTACAGATTTTCTCTTCACAATTACCAGGAAATATAAAACAATGGGATCTAAATTTTATGCGAAAACACACTTTCACATTCGCATAACAATCCACAATGGTAGGTAAGCCACCTACACAAAACAATAAAATATCACAATACACACTTTTAACTGCCTAACTATATTCGAAAATTACTGACAATACGTAAAATACATTATAATAATACGTGGAATTGATCACTTTATCTTAATTAAACTTCAAAAGTAATAATCAAACTTTTAAACTAATTTCTAAACTTGAAGTATGTACCATTTTGTCTCGCTCTGACAACGCCGACATTAGGAATTAATGTTGCCGTTATCTAAAATTTCCATTAAACATGAATTATTGGTATTATTTAATATCATGTGTTGTTTAATTTTACAAAATACAATTAAGAAAAAAACATTTCATTGCTTCTAAAGAACGAAGCAATGCATACATTTTCGCTCATAAAGATATCCATAAGTTAATTAAATCCATTATTGCTAGTTCTATTCAAAATTGACACAGTGCCATCTGAGTGTTGAACCAAAAAAAAAAATTTAGGTTTTACAACAGAACAACATTTACATTAAAAAGCGTAATAATGATTAGCGAAAAAGGACTATGAACATTTTTTTAAACTTCTAATATTACATAATAACAAAGTTGTCTGATTGTATAAATCCCATCCTATAAAACTATTAATTTCGATATTATATATTACATAAATATATATACATACATATACGAAAAATATATATTTTTTGGCACATTAGAAAAAACAGATCAAAATGTATCTTTTCGACATATGATAAAAGTCTTAGCCGCCGACGTACTCCATGAATAAATTTCTTCGATTTCAAGTTATCCAACTGGTGTGCAATTAATATATACTATTCCTAGTCTGTTGTACAATAACAGTCCAATGTTCATACGTTTGTGTAACTCGGTTAGTCGATAAATGCAATGATGCGATTAGCATGTGTTATAGATACATAAGATACGTATAATACATATATTTGTGTATGTATTGACGGTCACCCGCCCGCTTCACTAAGAATTGTAGATTATGAAAGTGGATAAAAATTCATGTATGCACATGTTGTAAGTTAAACTTATTTTGCACGATTTAAAACATCTACTAAATTTACATGCTTATATTATCAAAAAATTGTTCTTCGTATTTTGTTATTAGTATAAATCGAAGAGCTTTAAGTCAAAGCCCTTCGATTTTAAATTAAAAGGTTATGTGAGTACGTGACGCGACAGTGGGCGTGATAAAAAAAAAAAAATTGGTTGCCTGTAAAGTCGGTATACGGGCGAAAGTTTTACGTGACAACGACTTTGAGTGGTAAAATCATTTTAATGTGAATATTCATTCGTATAGTAGGAAGAAGGATGAAATAATAGTAACAATTTAAAACATTTATTTATACAAAGAATTATATTTAAAACATTAATTTATACAAAGAATCTCGCACTGAATTTCATATTAACAAAATTTTATTTTACCTTTACACATACATACGTATTTATATACAAATATACATACAATAACTTGCAATACATTTGCGTCTCTGTCTCTCTCGCTCTTAGGCGGGCTAACTGCCTGAGGAAGGGACGCGTGCCTTTCACTTTTATGTCTGTCTCTCGCTCTTAGGCGGGCTAACCATGCCCGAGTGGAAGGGACGCGTGCCTCTCACTCGCTCTCATTGTGAGCGCATAACGTGAGCGGAGCGTAACGCAGTTTCTTGAAGTGTCACCCGGCAAACCAATTTATAAGACGTTGTCACGTCAACATGCATACAGTATATTACAGTAGACGGATCGTACCGAAATCAGGGACTCTTCCCTTTAAAACGGATAAAAAGCGAAACATGAAGGGCACATTTCTATATTGTGTACCTATATCTTTCTATCTTCAGCGAATTCGATATACATTTCCTAATTCCTCATAATAGCAACTGCATTTTCTTTCGCGTCGCCGGACGAATCCCAGACGAGGTAATAATTTACATTCGTGCAGAAACTCAACATTTCATTTTAGTAGAAAAAAGATTTAGAAACTCCTCAAATGGGCCCTTGCTCATACTTAAGTAGTTTTTGATATCCTAGGACTACTTAACAGAAATATCTGCTAAAATAATCGTATGGGTAAGTTCAATACGATTTTGAAATCATTTTCTTATCCACATAAGTCGCAGTTTTTTCTCTTTCGCTTCATACATAATTAAAACCATTACAATTTTTAATTTCATTTCCAAATTACTCACGATTCATGATACGATGATCGTCGAAAGCTGATGTTAGTCTATGTGGTTTTAAACGTGTAGGGTACCTACAAATGTATTCGATGAGCGATTAGGTTCGAAATACTTTCTCCCAACTCGTACATATTCGTCTATGTTTAAGGCCCTAAAGAGGGTGTGCCATGGACGTCTACGGCATAACCACAGAGAACCGTCTAAAGGGGCTATTTTTGACTCATTTGCATTGCCGTGGTGATCCTTCTGTGTGTACGTAGATAATGTTTGTAGGTACTTAATACAGTTTACACCGGTTATAAGTTATATGCACAAAATAACGGTGACGTAATTTTATTTTAATAAGCATGTAGGCATTCGGAAAACAATTTTTGTATATAATATATAATCTTGTTTGTTTTTTATGTATAGCTGTATCCGTCTTCATTTTGTATTTTACACTTTATTAGAACTAACTGGGCACATATTATTTTTATTTTTTACTTAGTAAGATAGATACTGTTTTTGTGAATTTTGTACATTCCGAAAATTAATGGTCGGTACAGTATAGCACATGAAACTGCCGCTGTGAAGTTAGTTACGAAAGCGTCACCATGATGTAAATTTGACACGCGGGGAGAAGAATGAAGGGTCGGGGAGTGTTCAACTTGCGCATTACAACATTCGCAGGCATTCGGAGTGGCAAAGTTTGTCGCGTTGTACTGTACTGTAACTGTCGCAAGATTTTATAACTTACATATCTCTTTTTTTGTCTTTTCTTTTACATGGAAACTACTGAATCATTATCTATGCACTTAATCAGTACATTTCATATTCGCAATAATTAACCAAGTAACTTAAAATTTTATATGTGTTCTATATGCTTACACAAGTACAAAAGTGCAACATTTTCTCTACTTAAAAATTAGTAAACCAAAGACCACAGCCTTCAATAATAGAAAAAACCAGCCCTGGATTTGTCAATAGACCGTATAGGCCGCGGTCTCGGGGTGGCAGATTTCAGAAAATTATTATTTTAGAAAGGTGCTTGAGGCGACGGAAATAAAGTGGTCTACAGCCATAAAAAATATAAATCCAGCACTGGCGAAGGCTGTGCCAAAGACTCAAATTTCATACACATTATCTGTACTACCTGTGCCACTGATCAAAATGTATGTTACATAGAAAAGTGGAAAATGGTGCAATTGCTGCTCTAACAAAAATTTTAGAACGAGTTATTCTCAAATTCAACTTATGATATTATGATTCTTTTAAAACAATACATATGCAAAATATAACAAAATATAAAAGTGCTACTTTGTCATTTTGTTTTCTTAATGCGTAAATATTTTATTTTATCATCCTCTTATGTGCTCATAGAGTTGGTGTACCAGGTAATATTTAACAAATGGTTCATCTATTTCTTTTTTCATTTAAAATTCAAACCAGAATTTTGCAAACAGTTTGATTGCACCTTTGGTTGAAATATGGTCTGTATAAAAATCTGAACCTCATCTGTTTTTTTTTGTTTTTGTGTTACAGAACCAAATGGCAGGCATGTACTAGAACATTATTGATATTAGATCTGGCTTGAAATAAAATAGATATTTTTATAAATCTGTAATGGGATTCTTGAACAGTTGTAGCCAAATGGTCGAAAGCATTGCCTTCAAACCAAAAGATCTTGGGTCACTGACTACTCTTGGATGAAATCGTTACCACAGACCAATCGAATGATCAGTTTTGACCTATGTCAAATTAATACATTGTTCTGTGCCTCAGATATTTTATTGACTTGTTGGCTCACAACATAGTCACCAATGTTGTTGCAACATCTGGAACTGTTTTAGCAGCCCTCAACCTGCACTGAGCCAGCGTGGATGGCTTAAATAAATATCGGTATTGCCATAATAAAAAAATGTCATTTATCTTTAAAGTCGCAAAACTGCAATTGGACAATAATTTTTTTTTTTGTATCCACTATAAAATAATGATTTTGTTATATTTAAGTACTTGGGTCAGTATAGCTCAATACTGTTTTTCTTTTTATTTTTCAACATGCTTTTTTCTAATCATAGAACGACACATGAGCAAGAGATTACGTTTAAAACATACAATGGGCTATATTAAGATTTTTGTTTTCCTTGTGAAATAGGCAACTTGTAGCTTCGTCATTTTCAGTATTATTTTCCAGATATGATAGAAAGGTGATGGTAATGGAAAGTCAAGAAGCGATTCAGGCAAAGTTAAGCATGTTGTCATGTTCAATAGTTTTGTTTTACTGTTTGTTCTTATAACACATATTTTATAATGTTACATTGTAAGCCGCATGGAATATACACAAAACAAATTTAAGTGTATTTTTGGTATGACATTTTATTGTGAAATATGCATAACAAATAACACTTATTTTATTATGTTTTGGTACTATAAATCATTATGTACAAAATAAACTTTATTACAATTTGTTTTGCTATCTAATTTATATAGCAAAGATTGATTTCTTTCTAGTTAATTCTGCGATATATTATTTTAGAAATCGACTTCCATAATTGTCAATGAACATTTTGATTCACAATTTTATTTAAAATCAAAGTAATTAAATAAATTAATTACTAACGTTTTTGGTGAATATTTTTTATTGTATTCTTATTCTTCACTTTCAAATCCTATATAAATTCAATGATTATAATTCTGTAGGTTTAAGAAGTTTGTGTATTGAAAGGCCAAAGGCAAGACATTTATGCCAAATAATTTATTTTTATGCTTATTTCTACCTTTTTTGTTAGTTCTTGAAGAAATTGTTTCTTGTAGTTTTGCCCTCTTTACTAAATTGATCATTCTACTATGGTATCCAGTTGTCTTGATTTATTGAGATACAAAGTGCACAGTTTGTCACGTATTATATATAATTTCAAATTTCATGTATAATATTTTGTACTGTCGTTTTCGGTTAAATTTTCAACTTTTTTGTGTTTAGTTTCATAAGTATGGGAGATGGCAATGTGTTTTTCATCATATTGCTGTCGCATATGCAGCGCTCATTGGCCTAGATCGGTGTTTTTCAATCCGTAGGTCTCGACCCCAAGGGGGGTCGCCAGCAAAAAGAAAAAGGCAAGGCTCTACGCTACAATCAAAATACAATTTTACTGAGAAGGATGGACTTGTTTATTTTTCAAAAGTTTGTCAAATTGTGGTGCTATTTTTGAAACGTTAATAAAATCAGTTTCTAAATGAATTCTATATCTCTTTTCAGTTTTAATGTCCACCATTGCAGAGAATGTCAGTTAGTATGAACTGGCGAATGATACTAATAATTTTAGACCTTCCCTTGCCCGCCCTAGATATTCTTGTTTTATTTTCATTCAAAATGCTTTGCTAATAAAATTCCATTTTAAGCATGCCGTCAGCAGCTAGGCACCGACTTCAAACAGATCAGTAGGTACCTAACAGGTATAATAATACTTTATTTAATTTATTAGTTAAGGGGTTTAGACAAAGATTGTCAGTATAATTGTGTAAATAAATAATCATAATTTGTAAATACTAAATACTACTCAATTTAGAAGTAAAATAATATTGTTATAGATATTATTAGAATAATATTAAAAGTAGGTATGAGGGCAGTTTAGAGAAGTAAAATTTTTGATTTATTAAAATTTTGTAATAATTTAATATGTTCGTAAGTTATTTGCAATGAAATGGAAAATATGTAAAAGAGAATTATTACACATTTGTACCCTTTAAATTAAATGTTTCATTAAGTTTATTTTTCGCTTTTAAGTGTTGTATTTGTTCAAAGAAATCTAACTGTTTATTAGCTTCTTTTTGATGCTTAGTTGCGAGATTCCGCATAAGCTTTGACGGTTTCATTCTCTCACATGATAAAATATCGTCACAAATTACATATTGAGATTTATTATTTATGACTGCAAACCCGTATTTCAAGTAATTGTCATCGTAATGTCTTTTTTCTTCGATTTTGATTCATCACCACCGCTATTGACATTCGTACTAGATACCGAAGATCCATTTTGTAAACGCACAAAACTATCGAAAAAAACAAAATAATCACTCATTGGTAACCGCGCGCAATTGATAGTAATGAGAGTTGGAACAAAAGAACATTGCGGGCTGCAACGATAATGCGGTGTGGCAACATCGCGGTCTGGCCCGCGCTAGCTGGTGCCTTTGACTTATGTCGCGGGTAGCCTTACTAACTTACCTCGTACTTATTTTCAAAACTCTCGTGGCTTCTTCGAGATCAAAAATATTGAACTTGAACTTGAATTCACTGACCTAGATCAAGGGGCGGCAACCTTTTGAGTCGAAAGAATAAAAACTTATAACTTACAAAATTTCAAAGTTTTTAAAGAGCCACAAAAAAATTTCAGCAATAAATAGTATTTGCATAAATATTTTTTTTTTGTTAAAAAAAAACTAATCTATTTATTCATAAGAAAAAATATCTATTTATTCATATATAAGTAGTGTTTTTTCACAACAAATTAGATGATACATGTATATCCAAACATTTACTTACAACACTAACTTGTACTTTAATAAACAATTGAGCAAACAAATTCAATGGGAGCGATGGCTTTGTATGGTTATTCAAGTAGAAAACTTAAACTTTACTAAACAATGTAACTTGTATCTAAAAATAAAAAAAATAACAATAACATACATTTGAGCAAATTCAATGGGAGCGTTGGCTTTGCATGACTTTAGAAAGTTTGGATAAATTTGACTCATAACTGGAGCCCAATAGTTGGCATTTGGAGTCTCCAGCACTCCAAATGCCAACTTCTTCACTTCACTGTAGCAATCTAGAAGACTATTCCATGCGTCAAATATGTGTCTCAACTCGCGGCATTTCCTTTAAAGCTGTACACTTTTGTTGCGTTACGTACATTACGACTATTACTGTGGCAAAATTGTTCTAAAAAATGAGGGGATTATATATATTTGCGACAAGATGTATAATCGATTCCATCCAGTTCAGGTGCTGGAAATGCATTTTGTTTTTGCTATCAGTATGTTTACAAGTCAAGAGCGATCACTGGCAAGCATTCAAGTGCTTTCGTATCAGTTATTGTAACTCAATGTTTCTGAATATACGCCCTTTTTTACTCTGCGTGTTTTATTTTCGTCTGATCTCAATCATCACACCCCCTATTGGGCTATTACATTATTAGAACATGTAAAATTTACCTACATATTATAATTGTGTAATGCCATCACATCGTATAGTATCATTTGCTATTGAGAATCAACAACATAGCAACAATGTAATTACTTCAAAAATTATTAAATGGCTCTAAATGAAACAAAAACAAGTTTAGATTTTTTTTATGTTGTCATCTAGGGAATAGGCTTATATAGATAAAACCCAAAAGCAAAACTTTATCAAATTACCAAATGATATCGAAATTGTTACGGTCATTTATGAGATAGATAGATAGTTATATACACAATAATTGCACACTTAAAGTAATGAGGTAAGAATTTACTATCATTTTTGAATATTGCAATTGATATATTTGCTGAACCATCAGCAGGCTAGCGGTGCATCAACGCTGTCGACTCGTTTTGTTTTCGATTTTAATTGCGCACCACAAATACGCAGCCTACAGCATCAGACTCACAGGGATCGCGACCGCATCGTGTGAGTCCCTAACAGGAATTTAGTTAGGGCTCGGAGATAGTAACATCACACGTCGAGATATCTGCTCGTTACAGAAGTTGCATTTAAAACTTAAAGATGTCGCCACTTTATTTCGCCTTATTACTTTCTTGTAATGAAAATGGAGTCAGTTAGTATCAGTTAGAAAACAAAACAGGCCTTTTTAGTTCCATTACTTCGTGTATTTCGGTTAAACATAAATATAGTTGTTTTGGATACAAAAATATATTTGATAAATAAGCGCAAATGAATTGTGATCAAATGACTCTCCACGTCAATACGTGGTCTTAAATCGAATTAGAAAAATACAAACAGCTTTGGTTATCAGGTAACTAACTAAATTAACCTACAGCTAATTAAGAAACCTAAACCTAAACTTGTAATACATTTTATAAAAGATATCGTACTCGTTTACTAATGAGCAAGCTAATTTACAAATAGCAATTTTGTATTATGAGAAATTAATATAGCAACACTCTAAATCATATTACATCGACGGGCATACAAAACCTAGAAAGAATCCGGTAAAGTTTGCCTTACACAAACGTGGATGTAAATATAGTAATATGTAAACAAAGGTGATTTTTAAAAAATAATATAATATTATATATATATAGGTGTCATAGTACTTATTGTTAATATATTTTTATTATCATTATATCGGTAAGGGGCCGTCCATATATTACGTCATCGATTTTTGCTGACTTTCGACCCCCCCCCCCCCCACAATCATCACCTATCGTCATTTCCTAATGAACCCCTCTCGCGAAACTGACGTCATTTCCAGTTTGACAAAATTAAAACATTTGCGGATTTGAAAAAATAGGGTAACATTAAAACGTTTTGTTATATAACCATCTTTTTTATTGTTATGTATTTTGGCAATGTTCATTAATATAATAATATTATTCTTCCGTATTCTATACATATATTTAGTTTTCTTTGGATAGATCCCACGGAGTTTTCACCCATTCGTGCAAATCCTGAATCACGGGTAATATCTCCGTATCCTCCCCATATTCATTTTGGCTCGAGTACGATATACTGTTGTACATTTTGGAGTAACTGGTATCACAAGAATGACGTCAATTTCGAAACGCCCCCCCCCCTGCCCTTCTTCCATCGTTTACCGTCATTCGCAGACCAACCTCCCCCCCCTAATTTAGAATGACGTAATATATGGACGGCCCCTAACACAATAAAAAATTATGGGTTTACATTTTATTACTAATTTGCTTAGATTCCGCTTATTCAATATTATACTGACCGCTATATAATTATAACTTTAGACATATTTGCAACTTTCTATTTTATACAATTAAATTACATATTTTTATTAGTTCTTAGACATTAAAAAAAAAACTTTGCTTATTAAATGTACAAATATTTTATACCATATATTTCTATTTACATAAAATTATTAATCTGTATAAACATGGAAAAATATTGTTACACTTTATCAGTTTTTCAAGAAATAATATTATTAGTAAAATTTTAAATCAACATGCAAACAGTATACAAATAACAACTAATACAGTACAGTTTTTTATTGTTGATTTACGAGAAACTAAAATTCTATAACTCACAGGGCCGGACCGTGAATTAAGGGGGCCCTGGGCTAATACTACTTAGGGGCCCGCCTATTTTTTCGCATACCATCTATTTTTGACTGACTTGAGTTAGCCGGGGGCCCCTTGAATCCACGGGGCCCTGGGCTGAAGCCCAAAAAGCCGTATGGTTGATCCGGCCCTGATAACTCAACAATTTCCCCAACTCGATCGATCACAGAATCGAGAAGATTTATGATGTACTATTATAAAAAATAAAATCGTTTAGGAAATCTAATTATATATATGTATATACACATCGTAATTGTAATTATCCTTAATGTCGGTGTTATAAAGCCACATCCTTGTATTTAGTGAAATCATCCGATTCGTTACCGACTGACGTATGACTGTTTCTCAAGCCGGGAGCGTAGAACACCCGCTCCCTGGGACTGCTGAAATGGTAAGGATTGTGCCTAAGCAGATTCACTCCGTAGGCGTGGTCTTCTCTCTTGTAATCCGGATAACCGTATCTGGGATCGTGGTCGTGGTCGTGGTCGTATCTCTCGTAGTACGGGTACGGTCTGTAGTGAGGGTAAGCCATTTCGCTTTTGGAGTCCAATCGGTCCTCCGGATATATTTCGCCGTAGTCCTTGTTCGTGTATTCGTCCGTGTGAAAAGCGCCCACCACCGAATGTCGCCGTTTGTATGGATTGTCGTACGGACCCGACCTGGGGCCGACCCAAGTGCCGAACGCTTGGGGCGTCGGATACGCCTTGGGCAACCCTCGGAGACTGGCCGCGTAGTGTCTGTCGGCCAAATGCTGCCAGTAAGCTGGAGGTGGTTGGGGTATCATCATCGGTGGGTAACCTAAGTTTATGGATTGTCTGGCGGCGATGTGTCGCCGCAGGTCCGGCATTGAGCCTGGCTTACCTGTGGAAATATGATGTAGGAATGAAAGTCGTTTTTTAGTTCTAGACAATCTAAAAAACACTAAGATATATTTGAAACTGTACGTAATTCAACATAGCATTTATCACTTCTAGTGGAAATGTATTTCGTAGTTGAAATAATTTTACTTAAGAAAGAAACACTGTGTATAGTTATGTACGCCTAAGAGAAGTTATACCATTTGACGTCAAAAATTAAAAAAAAAACTAGGTACTTCATTACTAACATATTAGAAAATTCTTATTAATTGCAAAAATTTAGTTTAACACCGATAACATATTTAGTTTAACACCGATTATATATATATATATATATATATATATATATATATATATATATATATATATATATATATATATATGTATATTAAGTTTCAAATAGAAATATCTGAACAGAGTTACGAATGCGTTTAAAAGTTTATAATATCTGTACTAAATGGTAGTATTTGTCATTCTTAGTTATTACGTTTTCTTTTTGTATTGTGTTTGTAAGAAAACACGTTGAGACCTTCTGTGGTAGTCGGTAAATTAAAATGATCATATAAATCATAAGTGGGCAACCACCGGCCCGCGGGACATTTTAAAAATTTCATGTCTGATATCTATCGCTAAAAATTATGAACATTAGTTTAAGATGCACCTACTTTTGAACGGGGCCCGCGAACGTATTTACACACTAAAGTTTGTCCCACAACATGTCAAAAGTTGCCTATACCTGATATAAATGATCAACCGCGTAATAAATAATCTCTCATACGAATCTGACTTCAGACGTGTCCATCGGTTCGCGCGACTTCTGTAACTCACTAAAATATATTCCGATTTTTTTTCAACCCAACACCGCCTAAAGAAGTATTACAATTTCAGAAAAAAAAAGCAATACCGGAGTCATTGAGGAAGCCGTCGTTGGCGAAGGCGTGCGCCGCATCCGGCACGTAGTGGCTGGCGTCGAACTCGCTGCCGCTCGCCGGCGCCGCCGGCCCGCCGAAACCTTTCCTGTGATGTAATGGTACTCATGTTGTAAGTTGTATACTTAGACTTCAACGTATTTATGGGATCGTTTACATTCCCGCATGCACGAGAACTGCTAAACGAAGAAAATTGGAGTAAATGATGCTTCGGGCGTGGTTCTACCGTAACGATGATTTTAATGATGTTCTAGTGTTGTGTAAATTAAGCTGATATTTTAATGTGCGATAATTTTGTAAATTAGTACTTTGGAAAGTTTTTTTTATATATGTGATTTCCCTAGGAAAACGAGACAAAAAATCCTGAGCGTTAGTTTTTTAGCGTCATTTCATAGAATTTTGAGGTAGTTACATTGTTGACATGTTATTAGTTCTCAATAAGAAGTAACACTACATGATAAATTAAATATGACACTATGTATTGTGAATAAAATACGTAAGTTAATTTTGCATATCATCATAATTATGTGCCAATATTATTATTGTTGGAAATGAACATATATATATATATATATATATATATATATATATATATAAAACAAGTTTTCCCATGGGAAGTTTTTATTTTGCCACAGCAAAAGCTAAAGACGCCGAGCAAAGCTTGATTGCCCAGATACTGTTTTATTATGTACTAGCTTTCGCTCGTGACTTCGCCCGCTTGGATATAGCAGTATGTATTTCATCTTTTATATTGGACCAATTTGCTCTCAACTACGATCTCGTTCCCGCTTTCAGTTCAGTTTCCAATACCGTTCCTGATTTCAATAACCGGAGACGCCCTCGATTTTAATCTAACAAGACGCTCGGCTTCAACCTCGGCCCCATTCGCCATTTCTCTCCGGTTTTTAATAAGTCAAAGGCGTTCTGATCAGAATGTCGAGTGTAAGTTTTTTATTTTTGAACATTGTTGTTCGTTCGTATTGTCTGTACGCCTTCGAAATTAGCAAATACTATTTGCCTTGCGATTTGTCATGCTGGATTTTTAAATGAGTGAAACATTTTCTTGAAATCCGTTTTAAATGAAATGTAGCTAATATTCTGCTCCAAGCCAAGTTCTATCTATCCGTGAAAACTGTATCAAAATTCTTTCAATAATTTCAGAGATTTGCTTCAAGAGACAGACAGGCGTAAAAAAAATTTGAAAATTGTTGTTTTCTGTCATTCCACTATTCTCCAATAGTAAAGTCTTAGAACATATGTGGGCAACTACCGGCCCGCTATAAGATTTGATTCGTCCCGCGAGACATTTTGAAAAATTTCATGTCTGATATCTATTGCTAAATATTATGAACACTAGTTTAAAATACACTACTTTTTGAACGCGGCCCGCAAATGTATTTGTACACTAAAGCTTGGCCTACAACATATCAAAGTTTGCCCATACCCGTCTTAGAGGATTATCATTTTATAATAACATTCTTTTCAAAAAAGAAAATAATCGAAATATTAGGTCTCTTCGAATTCTAAAAGTCTAAAAGAGAAAAATACGGTTTTTAGTGATAGGATTGTAAAAATACTTTGATGTTTTGCAAAGTTCTTCGAGAATGTAGCACAACAAAAGATGCAAAGGATCAAAGAACGCGTTATATCTTACTGTTGATCCCTCCTGGCCTCCCTCAGGGCGTAGGCGGACTGCACGAGCACCACGCCGATGACGACGGCCGGCAGCCGCGCCACGTAGCACGCCAGCTCCGCGCCCCCGTACACGCCCTGCAGGCCCTGGACAGGACGGAGCATTGGCAGGATGAGCTATATGGTCAATTCGTGACTCTGAGAATTATGCATGACCAATGAACGTATTGGAAATGTCAAAAATTACTAATTCCTATTTCAAATGAACGAGAGAGATCATTTAACGATATCGAGAAATAAATGAACGAAAGCTTTAGAACGAAAAGTATCTGAGGTCTTTTTCCAACTTTTATTTTCATTTCATAGTTTTTTTTGGTGCTTAGATATCGATTTTAATGATCAGACAAAGAGTTTAATATAGAAACATAAATACATTAAAAGGTACTTTTAATATTATTATTATGATTCTACGAAAAATAATTAACTTGCCCAATGAAGTTCGATAAGTGTAATATCGATTAGGGATATTATTTATTGTAAACACTGATTCTTAGGCCACAGAAGGTCATAGATGGTTTTCAGGCGGAACATAGAAATAAGAAAATAATTTTGAAAACTATATTGAACGTCATCTCATTGTATAAAGTTCATTTGTAGTGTAAAGTTCATTTTAAAAAAATCGCCGGTGCCATATTGAAATATTTTGAAATATTCCTTAAAATGGCGGAAGAAAATTCTATCAGCGAAGATGCTGTTCATCAAATTTGCTTCGATGGTGTAACACGAAACGATGTAATTGAGGATCCAGCGACCAATTCAAAGCTGTGTAGAGTCTATTTATTTGTATAGTTTAATATGCGCTGTATCTAGTTTTTGTGTGATCATACAAAACGTTCTCCTGGGACCTATCATTATGAAAACAGCTAGTCTTTGATATAAAATAGTGTAGAAAAATAGAAAAAAACTTTATTACAAATTATATTTTGTCAGAATCGGGGTTCGAGGATTAAGATATAAATTGGTTGTCTGTAAAGTCGGTTTACGGGCGATAATTTTACTTGATAAAGTCATAAGAAAACGTTGATGAAAAATTGCGTACTTTTATGAATTGAATTGAATTATTATCACTTATATTGTTTATTAATATCACGCGCAATTCTTGTTGTAATAAACAATGGAAACCACATTAACTTTTCACGTTACTTTATAAACAGTTGATAAAACAGTTCACGTGTAGGTTGTGTGCGGCCGCTGTCTCTCTTCTACTCGGACGCATCGCCCGATGGAGTGGAAGAGAGAGATCGCTCGTTCGGCGCTCTCGCTCGCACGGTCGACTCAGGCGGAACGCGACAATGAGTCATGCGTCTTCGTGCGTGCAGCCGGCATTTATCGATTTATAAAACGTTATCACGTCAAAAGAAGTAAATATTAAAACAAATGCAAGTTGTATATTGAACTTTACACTGACATGAAAACTCACTACAGAGCCATGTTACATCTTAGACGTTGCGCACTCCAATATGTTTAAATTTTTATGTATTTTCTTAATCATTTCTTTTTAAAAAAGTTTATTAGGGTAAATAAAATCATAAATATGTTATCTTTAATTATAAACAAGGTAATAAACCTGACATACGATGTGAACAAAGCGGTTATCAATGATTTGCCTGGAGAGTTATTCTGTTATTTCTTATCTTGTTATATGACCGTAGTTTGCAACAGTAATATTATATAAATATGTTTGTTTTGGAGGACTTGTGGTTCAAGCCCTTCGACTTGATATAAAAAAAAAATGTCGGATAGGTACATTTCACTAACAGGATGATAAAACCCAACAGCAAGAAAAACACATTCTCACCCAATAACTAATAGCCATGTAGAAGACCAAAGCACATTCCGGGATCAGCACCAGAACTACCGCAATGAGCCACGCCAGCAAGCACTTGTTGTTTTTCTGAAATAAAAGGTTTTGTTATCTGAGTTTTATGAGCTATATCCTTGGAATACTTTAAGCGAATGTGATTAACTTTATTACATACTCCAAAAAAGAATGTGTCATTAACGACCACCAAGATGTGGAGAGTACGTATTAGGGGTTTGGGTATGGGTATATCATTGTGATTCCAGGGATTACCTCACAAGTTGTAAAAACTCAAGTTTTAAGAGTATATAAAATAAAAACATAGACTCTCATAAGGTTTTCTTATTCTAATCAGGGAATCGAAGGAAGTTTATCAGATGAATAGACGAAACTGAAATGACTTTGTCCGTTCCATCATCCAACTGCAAATATCAGTTTATGGTCGTATTTTTTTTTAATGTGACGCTAGCGGTCACCCGGTCACTTAGCCGGGCGTTCTGGGTTACGAACGTGAATCATAAATAAAATGGTGAGAGGTGTACGGAAAAGAAAAGGGAACAGCCTAAAACCATCTACAAACAATTCCACACCAATTGGTTAAAAGTCTCATACCGATAGGTTCAGTAATTTTCAGTAATCCCAGACAGAGGAAAAATTATTTGCATTGGGTACATTATCCAGGTCGTAAACATATTTTGTCTATTTCTTATAAAGTTGAGTTGAGAATGATGAGTAAAACAAACATATGCAGGCTCATACTATATACAGTGATTATTGCTTGTCTTTTTCTTTCAATACTGGCCGTATCCCGCGTGTTCACCCTAGATAAATTTGGATTTTTATACGGCTTATTATCTTCTTTAATAAAACACAGAATTTTTTTTTTATTAGACTGGTATTATGTCCGTGTTCAAATAGAAGTTCGTATTCCCCTTCATTATATTTGTATATATATACAAATTCGATCGATCGATTGTAAAATCCATGAAAGCGGTTTCCGATATGTTTACAAAGCAATTATACTACAGTAAAAAAAATACAGTTTAAAAAAAATTAAAAAGCACGCTATTAAAGCATATCAAACTAAAAAGTGAAAAATAATTCTTAATATAAGCTGAAAAAAATAATTAACAATGACGAAAAATACTAGTATAATTGTGAAACAAGCGTGGGTTGCTCTATTATACGAAAAATGTGGCACAAGTGTAATTTTTAAGAATACAACAATGTTTGAATTAATAATAATGCTTATTACTGTTACTAAATTCTATTACAAAACAGTAATCGAATTTAGTAACAGCAATAAGCCACTTGCTCTCAAGCAGACGATACGTGACGAAATTATTTGATCCTGGCGATCCTGATCAGGATAATGAGATAAACTTATCAAATTATTGCATTGTCATTGGTCCTTGATACGTTTGAAAAGTTTCAAATTAAATCAGAGTTCTGGAAATTGGAGAAAATTAAACTCAAAGATTCCGTTACATACATACATAGATACATACAACCCAAGCTTATAAAAGCGTGTTAAAAAAATAGTATGACCTCTGCACACGACATCGCGTGATGAAGGTGTTTTTAGTATGACATGCGGTAATGTAATTAGAATGTTTAAATTTATATTGTTAGTTATAACTAAGTTAAAATAATTTAGAGACGTAGTAATTTAAAATGCTTTATAATACTTTTGTATCCATAAATTATTCAGAGTTGTGAATATAATAGTAATGTTGCTGATATATATTTTGTCTTACGTCAGCACTGTCTTATATATTTGTTGATGTATGTATACAATTTGTTCTTTTTTTTCCTTTTTATAGCATCTTCAAAGGGCAAACGAGCACGCGAGCCACCAGAGACAAGGTGGTCACCGCCGTCCACGGACGCTCGCAACCACAGAGTCACCGGTGCCTTGCCGGCCTTTTGTATAGGAATAGTTTATACGATGAAAGAGGTATGGGCCACTACAACTTTCATTCACTGCACGAAAGGCGACGGTAGAAGCTGTTACTTTAAATCCGTATTCTGTGCGAGTATGATATCTCACAGATACATTGAAATTTTCATTTACAGACTAAATAATCGATTACCGAAATCAGTCCATGGACAAGAGCGACGGTGGCCGCGATGACGACCAGGTAGCAGACCATGAGCATGGCGGCGGGCACCGGCAGCGACCCGCGCGCCTCCACCACCCACACTATCTCGTAGATCAGCGCGATCGCGTACGCCACCTGAGAATGAAACAGCATGGGAACATAGTATTTAAACATCATAGACTAAATTCTTCTAATTATAGTAACAACTATAAGGAAAGAGATGTTACAATCATTACATTTAACGTTAGTGCAGTCGGGGTCTTAGCGTTATTTCGCTTTTGTTAAAATGGGTCACTTGAACGCAATATTTGCATAAATAGCGCAGTATGGAGAGAATGCATTAGTATTGTAAATGAGTGCACCCTAAACATTATATTAAACTGGTATCTGTTGGGGTAAAAAAAAATTGAAAAGACCAAATACAATAATTTCTTTTATAAAAAAAAATACATTGATGTTCGTGCTCTATTTCTGTGTGGCTTAAAGCAAAGTAAATGTTAAAATTAACTGACATAGGGTGTAAGACTGAAACAATTAATAGGTCATCAAATATAATCTTTACATTAGGCATTTTAATTAAGTCACCCTGGCGCATTATTAGTGGTGTCACTGTACGTGGCGTTACATATGTATAAATAGGGTTTCCTTTTTGCATTTGCCAAAATATTTGACGTAACTGCGTTTAAATACGCAATGTGACCCATGGACTCGAATCCCAAATCACCGAATAGATTCGCTGTGCAAAATCATTTAGTTCCGCCACATTATGAATTCGAAGTGGAATTTTGATAATCGGACGCATTTCCGTATTGTATTTTATGCGTAAATAAATGGTTATAAGATCTGGGTCAATATAAGAAGGGGCTACGGTCTTATTGTTTCGTGAGTGCAATGAATCCATGTCAACTAATTCTAAAACTGTTTGAAATAACATAGCCAATATAGACCATTTTGAAACTCACTATTTCGCCCAACTCGTTCGAGCTGGTCTCATTTTTTTTGAGCTTATTTTTTTCTTAAAATATAGGCACGATTCTTTTCCGCTGTCTAGTCTTTTTAGATAATAGTGTCGATTGTAAATAAAATAGCTATTTAATTACAATCGACACCAAATAAGGTAATATGATAAACTGTTTATTTTTTGATGCCATACCATAACGTATACTCCATTACTTATTATTTTTTTTATTGAAATCCATTCAGTAATTTGGATCCTAGCTCACTTTAAATAGAGCAATACCAGCACAATTCTATCATTTTCAGTGCTCTTTAGGATCGTGTATAAGAGCGTCGATAGAAGGGCCAAGCAAATGTTTTTTTTTGTAGCCTCCAACTCGCCTTTAACAATGATATGACTATTGTGTTTCTAACTTTTAAATTTTAGTCACACGAATGTCCGAAATGTACACACTTTGGATTTCGCGCTTTTTTTCTGTATCACCCGCTTAAAGCCATTTTCTCCATTTCCTTTTCAACTGGTAATTACCAAAAAATTACTTTCAAAATAAAATTTACATTCCATATCTTCCTTTTAACGGGTTTTAATTCGATCAGTCGTTAAAAGGAAGACATGGAATGCAAATTTTTATTTTAAACGTGACTCTGGTAAATGTCAGTACAAAAGGAGTTAGTGGAAGAGGCTCTTAATACGACATAAGGCGGTCATCACATTCACGTCTTAGATCATAAGAGAAAAGTTTTCAAATTTTCAAAAGTATTTACATAACA
Organism: Eumeta japonica; assembly: GCA_005406025.1. Taxonomy (NCBI): domain Eukaryota; kingdom Metazoa; phylum Arthropoda; class Insecta; order Lepidoptera; family Psychidae; genus Eumeta; species Eumeta japonica. Next base: position 63,605 of record BGZK01001919.1, on the reverse strand, counting down.
TCCAACAACAACGGTAATAAATGTTACTAGTTAAATTATATTTCGACGAGAGTCAAGAAAATGTTAAAACTATTGTATAGATTTTATTGATATTATAACCTTTTTCTTAGTCTAACTATGGACGAAATTTGCAACTATTTTGCGAATGTAAGAGACTACAATAGCTTTTAAATAGAGATTAAAGAAAACGAACTTTTATTTAAATATTTCTTTAAGTATATGACGAATATAAAAATATTTTGTAAGAAATCGATAGTATGCCCAGATTTTATGAGTGAGTAGTGCATCTATATGTACTTTAAGCGGCAAGCTCTAAAAAATTTTTTTTCCTGATTTAGACAGACAATACCTACTTACATTTACTAAGTAAATAGCGGTCGTTGAACTTTTACAGTTGGAGAGAAAAAACACAGGGCGATAAGCGAACACACACAACCTTCCACGTTAATGCATCAACAGCGACTACACTGTCGTAATTAACAAGCGATAGCATCGAAAATAAATATACATATATTGTGTATCTGTAGAAATAACTAATGGAACAATGAGTCAATAAACTATACTAAACTAGACTATAATAAACTATACTAAACTAAACTTGATGTCTACATTTAAAATCCTTTATGCTCCCATATATTAGAGGTAACTGTTGAGCCTTCAGTTTTCGGAGAATGAATGAAGAACGCCCAGATCGCTGCAGACGCCCAAATGATAATATGCTAAATTTAGAACAGACAACTCTTAGTGTTAGGATGACATTTTCGTTATTCCTTCTTTGATGAACGTGCCTGGCGTAAACGTCTTATTTAATCCCGTTTCATAAGTTGAGCGTCTACAACGATTTGGACTTTCTCCATTCATTTTCTGTGTGACCATCGCCAGTTCACACCCCAATATTAGGACAGAGTACACCCTACAACATGTAAAAATTAAAATTTTCAATGCGTTCCTCTAATTTATTCAAATTTGGCGCATAATAAAACAAATCCAATCACGGGTAACCTTTTCAAACAGAGTGTGTCCTTACGTTGAACATTTCAAGGTGCGTTGACTCGCGAACAGAAAAATCTAGTTCGCACCGCGCGAGCAAAACGAGCAGCAGTTTGACTCGTGCGGGGCGAACGTGTTGACATGAATTCACTCTCGCCGAACCCCCGCGCCTGAGCCGTTGCGTCACCACCGGCACGACCGGTACAGTTATCGAGATAATTGTTACCATAGAGCAATGTGAATGCTACAGAGCGTCGGTGGCTCGGTGGTTACGAACGTCAACCCTCGCACTAGAAGTTATCGGGTTCGGTCCTGTACGTGGACAAATTGATTGACGGGTTTTCAGTTTAAGTCTAATCAAATCATTCGCTCCGTTCATCGAAGAGCACTGTAAGCCACCGGTGTCGGACGTCGTCATCACATCGTCGTCATACTGATGATGACGTCATCAGTAGTCCGAGCGGTGGTGGATTAGCAAGTAGTCTTGAGGTTTAAACCCCTCAATCCGATATAGAAACATTATGCGGGAAAAAGTGATTCAGAAGAGGGAAGATTAAAACTTGATAACAATATGACCAGTAACTGTTATTGTATCTATGTCAAATGGCGGATTTTGGATTCGACTGACAACAGAATACAACGCGTTTTGCATTTTAAACGTATTTATAATGTATCTCAATGATATTAGTACCGTGAAGTGTGCAAGCAGGGCAGCCCGATACGCGTTCAGTAACTTTGAAGAATTCTAAAGTCCGGAATTCGCATACACTTTTAATTGTATACAAATATTTCAAAATCACAAGTTCCTAACATTTTGATTGTATAGACCGATAGCTGCCCACGATCGGGTCGGCAGGCGCGTTTGTTCGCACCACACATTAATTTGTATCTACAATATCCGGCAAGCTCAAGCACAAAAATCTTTTTGAATAGTATTCGCTCGTGCATATATAAGCACACTGCATGTAGTAACTATATTAGTACCTCAAAAAGTCTAATTCGAACCGGCAAAAATAAAAAAAAAATAAAATAAAAAAAAAGTATTGCAAACTTACAAATACATTATTTTTTAAGGCTATGCTAATTAGGGAGGAAAAAAGGGGGAGCGGCGGTATTTTAGAAATCTCTAGAATCGCTTTAACCGGCAGTGTATTAATTAATATTGAATTAGCTGTTTGACTGCGACCTAAAACGAGAAAAAAAAGGTTTGATTGAAACGAGAAGAGCCTTCTAGCGAACAATTATCACGCTGTCTGTACCAGTTGGGCAAGTATGGTTATGTGTCCATAGATCTCTTACTGCGCTTAGCAGCTGATCGACCACTTCCAGCTCTGTGGCTGCAAATGCCTGCTGTTAACACTCAGATTCAATTTCTGTGGAATTGGGTAAGTGTGTGATGGTCTCCCGCGGTTTGCATTACGTGCTGTGAGTACAACTTTTGCGCGTAATATTGTTTTTTGTTTTTGGTATAACAATACTTTTGATAACAAAAATATATTTGATATGTGAAAAATGTTCTTAAAAATCGTTGTATAATTAATTTGATACTTTGAATTCAACCACTTTATAAGAAAAAATTGTCTTCTTTCAATATAGATCTGTCTCTCATCAAAATTAATCCTTATTGTCACGAATATTTTTTTTATATCAAGTATTAAAATTAAAATATTTAGTTTTTTTTACGTTTACAAATTGAGAATCCCTTCCACCACCTCCTTTAAACAAAAATTCACTTTTAAAATAAAATTTACCTCCCACGTCCTCGCTTTAAAGATTTTTCAATCTAAAACCCCTTAAAAGGAATACAAAAGTAGTTTTAATGGAACACTAAAATTAATTTTATCAATGAGTTTTAGTTAAAAGTGAGTTTGAAAGGAAGTTGTGGAAGAGGTTCTTAAAATGTATATAAGTCTACGCGTTTTAGGATTATTAACGTATCCATATTAAGTTTATGTAAATTTAACCTAATGTATGTTTTTGAATTTGCGCTTAGATTTAATTTGATAAGTTATTCAACAAAAATTATAATAAAAATTTTGTTTGAGATTTCAAAAAGAAAAGGCTATCCATAGGAAATTATAATGTAAAGATTAAGCGAAATTTTCTCAGTAAATTGTTGTCACGTATATATACCCTTTCCTTTCATAGGTGCCGAAAAATGAATTAACTATAGTAGGCTTACGGTGCGTTGTGCATCGAACACTTTTTGTGTATATAATCATAAAACGTATCTACGTCGAAAATCATTAAACGGTATACAGCATGACGAATTGCGTTAGTCACAGGTATCTTTGTACTGTCAAAGTATAATAATTATAATCTGTAAAAGCAGACATTTGTATATTATAATTCATGACCAGTTTACTTATTATTTAGCAGCTCATGGCGGTTACCATTGTACTTTAATAATGTGTAAATAAACGATTCCAATTTTAGCAATAACTCTACTCATGGCAAACCGCTCGATTTGATTAGAATAGAAGGAAAATATTTCCTTTTTTTACTACTCTGTATTACTGAGCCCTTCTAAGTCTACTCATTTCGAAGTCCTTGTTATTAACACATCCCGACCCTACATCATATACTACATAATATGGTGTTTATTTATCTATCCTGCCGTCCGTATCTGGCTACAAGTATATAGCATATAAACCGGCCGGCTATATGTAATCTTGCCACTTTCCCTTGGAGCTGCATAAAAACCTACAAAGGTAGTACATTAATGAAGACGATGCAACTCGTGACACGAGGATGGATTCAGGCTTACGATGTGTCACTCCTTTGTTAGATTTATGGACTAGTGATACGTAGGAGATTAATGCTAAGTATGTATTTATTTTCCTTATTAAATATGTTTTTATTAAAAGTAAAAAAGGCTTAAATTGGCGAATATGACGTTCTTATTTTGCTCCTACAGTAATTAAATAAAATAAGGTTCTTACTAGAGCATAGGCCGCTATGAACCCCGAAGCCGCCGTCACGCTGCAGCAGAATATCCTCTTGACCGCCGGCTTCATCCTCAACTTGGTACTGGCCTCCATGTCGCTCAGTTCGTTGTTCGTCGACATACTCTATACTTATCCTCTTCCGCGACCGATCTCATCTCTTTGCCCAATTTTCAGTCTACCTTTTTTGTCACCATTAAGAAAACTACATCTTTTCAGCTTTCCGCAGCTGAAGAAACGGTTTTACATATTTCGTATTTCAGCGGAAACTAGAGTTGACTATCTGAAAATTAAAAATGCTTGTTAATGTTAACGAATATTATTTTACACAAAAATTAACTCCAAACATAATAGAAGTACTTATTATTTGTACAGTTGTGTCTTGTACACAAAATTGTATTTAATGTAGGCATGTGTTGTTTTTATACCAAATTCGTGAGAACTTTGTGCGCGTGAATTTATTTTAGCAAAATATTGGCATACACTATTTTTTTCTAAATACAGAGTTCTGTTTATTTTCCAACAACTTATCTTAACTGTTCAGGTGTACATGTAAAATATGTAATTTATACAATGTAGAGCCTTCGTTACTTGAGACCCAAATCGCGCTTGACCGTTTTTTTAACCCTCGTTGTCAACCACTGATTGCGTATCTAGGTAACCAATAATATCACAACCGCAAAACAGTTATCGCTCTGCAATGCAAAAAGAGCTTACAAAGCGTAAAACGCAAATTTTTAAAATGAGTATTGAACCGGTTGGATGAGCAGTGTGTCTGTCGCTGCGTTACCTCATTTGGCTTTGAATGATAATTGTAAATCATTTTTCGTGTTATTGACTTCCAGATGCGTCATTCTTGATTTTCCCTACATTTCATTCAGTATAGTCACCACTTTTTTTTCCTAATTACACATTCAATTACCTATTACTATAATGGATACAATGGCTTTATTATGCTTAGTAATAAAGGTAAAATACATAGATGGCGTTGATGTAGATATTGCACGTATAGTGCTTATCTGTAGTTTATATCACGTAGTGTCACTTGTTGAAAATCACTAATAGAGTAACAGTATAATTACTTGAAAACGCTACGAGATGATCCTAAATATTAGTTAAACTTTTTTCCTTGTTCTTATAGGGAAGACACTAATATGAATAAATTTGAAAATCAAAATGCTAACCAAGTTCAAATTACCATTAAAATCGTTAGTGTCATTTTAAATATACAGTACAAGGCACGAAACTCTGCCGCTGTGAAGTTAATTGCGAAATCGTCGCAATGGCGTAAAATACGAACGCGAATGGCGTAAAAGAAGAAGGATATATCAGGGAGCACTGAACCAGTGTATTTTATCATTTGTAGGCATTTCAGAACAGCAGAGTTTCGTGCGTTGTACAAGAATTGCTTACTTAAAATAATAAAGTAAAAACTGGCCAAGAGCATGTCGGACTACGCTCATTATAGGGTTCCGAAGCCATTATTACAAAAGAAATACACTACAGATGAAAAAAGTACGTTGTTACACTTTTTCCTTGTTTTCCATATAGAATAGCTAGAAGCGCTTTAGTCGCCTATAACTAGAAAAGCAAGTAGGTACGTCGACTATTACTATTAAACTAGTGTAAACTAAAGTGTACCATCAAAGGAGTGCATCTTCATGGCACTTATGCCCTTTTATTGAGAAACGCAGTTTTTTGGCAATAACTCAAAAACAGTGTATCCGTCCGTGTTCAAAATAATTTTCATTAAAAGTATTTATTAAGCATTATCTTCATAATTTTTTGCATATTTTTCGGACATACGGATTAGAAAATAAAGGGGGAGAAACAATTTCTCCGACTTTATCAGAAATGCTGCTTAGAAACCTTTAAGTTTTGAAAGAACTGTCAAAATATGTACCATTCGTTTATGTTTGCTGAAAAAAAATATTTTCAGCTTCTCTTACATGTATGGAGTGACCCTTGAAATATTTATTTTTGTTATTTAACCACCAAACTAAGTAGCGACTTATACAAGACACCTAAACTATAAATTTCATCAATATACGTATTGTAGTTTTCGAATTTGAACTCTTGCAATACGACACGAGCGGAATTAACACCGTGTGCAGCATTCGCCGGCCACTCAAAAATTTTTCACCTACCCACCTCCAAGCGTGGGTTTCTTTTACGTCTCTCTTCGTCTATAGAGAGTGACATAATTGAACAGATGTACTTCTTTTAGAAAAATCCTTAGTACGTATTAGGATATGAAGTCACAACCTTTGGATGGATAGGCAAGCGCTACCATACTACCATATTGATCTACTACGTTATTTAAGAACGAGGTTGAATATTTTCATGACTGTACTCTTTATTAAACCAATACTTATTTGAAACAGCCTACAAGTTCACGACATAGCCTCATCGTAATCCGTCCTATCGGATCCTATGTATCCTCATATGTATCAATGTTCCAGTTGCATCAATGAGCAATGCGGACTTGCCTAAAAATGCATTTATAAGCATTTAAATGCACCTACAATCTGCTTACAATTCCTGTTTTAATGCCATCATTATTCATTACAATACCTAGCTAGTTATCCAAGTTTAATTTGCACTAATTAAATTTCTAATTCGTGGTTAAAATGCATTGAGGACAAAGCAGCCTCTTATAGCAACCTCTTACATTATTTACTAACAATAACGTTTCCCATGGCATCGTAATGACATTGACACCATGGGAATTTTTCTGCCTATGGGTAAATAGGAAAATAGAAACAGCCAAGTGCGATAAGTTTTAATAATATTGGCGGTTTTCCAAATTTTTCTCTAATTCAGACATTATTCGCTGTTCAATTACTAAGCAACTTATTGAAAGGTGCTATATAAATATTCTGAATGGACATAAAATTTATATTGTTGGGAAATAATGATAACGCACGTACCTTAAAAAAATATACCTCATATATATATATATATATATATATATATATATATGATAATGGATTAAAATACTTGTCGTATTTTTTGTTTTCAGTATCTAAATATAATACGAAAAGGACAAAACATGTCCTGTTTTTTGTTTCTCTTTCCCGGGAAATCATGTTATGTTTTCCTCTAAAAAAAAAATTGGTTGCCTGTAAAGTCGGTATACGGGCGAAAGTTTTACGTGACAACGACTTTGAGTGGTAAAATCATTTTAATGTGAATATTCATTCGTATAGTAGGAAGAAGGATGAAATAATAGTAACAATTTAAAACATTTATTTATACAAAGAATTATATTTAAAACATTAATTTATACAAAGAATCTCGCACTGAATTTCATATTAACAAAATTTTATTTTACCTTTACACATACATACGTATATACAAATATACATACAATAACTTGCAATACATTTGCGTACAATGAAACAGCGTTTACTACAACTTAACTTGTTCCTATCTGAGTGGAAGGGACGCGTGCCTTCCACTTTTTATGTCTGTCTCTCTCGCTCTTAGGCGGGCTAACCATGCCCGAGTGGAAGGGACGCGTGCCTCTCACTCGCTCTTATTGTGAGCGCATAAGCAGTTTCTTGAAGTGTCACCCGGCAAACCAATTTATAAGACGTTGTCACGTCAAAACCTGGTAACTCTATTTGCGACCGGAGCCGCAAGCAAAACTGCGTTAAGAAGATATTTACCATTTTTTAGGGTTCCGCAGTAATGAAGGAACCTTTATAGTTTCACTATGTCCGCCCGTCTGTCGGTCTGTCTGTCTGCCCGCAGCTTAGCTCTGACATTCTTAGTACTAAAAAGTTGTAATATGTTATAGATATACAACTATACATATTGATCACACCGAAAAAATGGTGGAACAAAATCTTGAAAACAATTTTTTACGGCATCTCACTTACACCTAAAATGGTAATGATTTTTTTTCTCCTCTATTCCATTGTGTGGAGTATCATTGCATAGAGCATTCAAAAATATTAGGGGTGTGTGAAAATCATTATTCGACTTAGGGATTGGTTTTCAAAATAATAAGCTTTAAAATGCTAATTTTTGTTCGAGTCAAGAGCTTATAGAAAAATTCACGGCAGTAATGTATATAACGATGTTGAAAGAAAATCTGTCACAGCTAAATAGGCTTCACAAGTTAACGAGTAATAGTCGATCAACTTATAAAATGTAGTTTGAAAAGTAAAAAGCAAAATTTCATTCAAATTCCATTGAAAATTACTTAAATGACGTTGCTGGCTGTGTAAAATACGTAGGTAGTAAATATAAATTTATGAAACATGTAAACTTTCGAAATATAAAATTATGACATCCTTAACACTTCTGTTATGTGGTCTCGTTTTCATACGTTGTTAACTGTTAAAACATGAACTCAACAGATTCATAGTATCAAAATCACTAGATAGAACAAAAATACTACTTCTAAGCCCGCATTCTATAACGCGCAACTACGGAACCCTACACAGCGTGTGAATCGACACGCACTTGGCCAGTTTTTATTATTTCTTTACGACGTCGGAAAATGTTAAATTTTACAATGAAAATCAAAGCGACCATATATTATGCCAAAGCTATAATCAGACCATACTGAATGGCGAGAACTGCCAGCATAAAGGCCTTACGTGTGAGTGAATACATATATCATGTGGTGGTTCAATGAATAAGTACATTGTTGTACACGGCTCCGCCCTAAGCTACGGACTGATTAACAAAGGAGTTTAAAATTTAAATAAAATTGTATCACTCGTCTCGAAGGGCACGTACATTTAAAACCTTTCAAATACTTTTTGAAATTTTCTTTTTGGGACGAAATTCCTTAACGCGGGTTGCGATAGGAGTTTACCGGTAGAAATCGTAGTATAACAAAAAAAGTGTGTCAGCTCCGACGCACGAACGGAGTTTACTGTTTTAAGATGATATCGTATATATAGATTAGTATAATGGTAAATGAAAGCATCTATTCTATTATTCAAAGCATAATACACAATTCATTTATTTATGTTAATAGTAAAACAATTAATTCGTCATTTAAGAAAATATTGAAAATAATTATGTTATACAATAAAATTTTTAGTAAGATTGATTTTCTCTATCACTGACGTTATCTTGCGTAATGTTTATCACAGGAACAATAGCGGTATCATTAAACGCTGAAACAATTGGTTTATGGTAACTAAAATATGATACATGAATGTCGGAAGATACATGTGTGATAAATCGTGAAAACATCGCATCAATAGTTGTACCATATCTAGTTGTCTCTAGAGTTCTGTCAGAAATTAAATCTAAGTTCAGTTCATCTTTCAGAAATTGTACTAAACGGAAACCATCTTCTTTATTAAAATCAATATTAAAATCTCCACCAAGTATAAGTGGAAGTTCATGGTAACGTTTCTTGAATAGTTTTGAACCCCCTTCTGTATACACTAACAATGATTCGTGGAGAAAATCTATTATATTTGTCACATTCTGATTGATTGAAATGTAAACAGTAACCATGACGATTTATTTATTTCAGTAACCATGACGATAGCGTAACGTCATTTATCTAACACTTGATTTTACTCCTATAAAATTCCATACCCCGGGCCTAAATATGAAATCGATTCTTAAGGAGTAAACTCCAAAAAAGAGTTATGCTCCCTCCATACGACTTTCTCTCTCCCTTATTTATAATCCACTACTATTCTGTCTATTATTATACACAATTTATATTATTCGATCTCTAATTGTTAACACATGAATGTTTTTCCTAAAATATTAAAAGAAGCTCTTCGATTTTATGCATTACTTTGCATTATTTATATTCAAAGACGAAACTTCATTCCCGACGGGGATCCCCCGTTCGCGTATTCAGTTTTTTTCTTTATAGATTATAATAATAAAACACTTGAATAAAGAGGCGTCAGTTACGGACCCTTCCGTCGCATCGGTGACAACGGTCAATGGTTACTGGGCCAGTGTGGAAAATCAAGCTCCCCAATCTGAAATGAACAGATTGTGGGAAGGTGCTTAGGCAGTGGGATGTTTATAACCCGACAGAAAAACACAACGCGAATCGTACTTTCATATCGGCAGAAGTTAATTACTCCAACCTTGCAAATGACGGGTAGGTGTCGTAACGAGATGTTTCAAGCGATGACTTTGACGATTTCGTAAATTCAAAGAATAATAAAGCGAAGAATAATTATTATGGGTGTGAATCATCTTTTACACCTACATATTAGATACGATGAATTTTGAGCACAAACGCTTTCTTTCTTATTTTTGTCAATAAATAACGAAGATAAGGAAAATTATTTTACTTTTTTATGGCGTTTTCAAAAAGCAAACGTGCAAACGCCGCACATGAACACTTGCAACCAGTGCGTTGGCGGCGTTTTGGGTAGAAATTAGATATCTGATGGAGTGGAAGATGGGCTGACAGAGGAATATAGTGTAACGATGGAGAATGAGTGGGGTAATAATAGAGTAATGGAGGGGAGTGGGGTGATGGAAGGGGAGTGGGTCCCTGTGACTCTCGCTAACTAGACAAAATAGCAACAGTGATTGCTGTTACTATATACACGTCTGTATTCTATGAGAACATGATATTCGAGCCAATCCTATTTTAGTGCTACAGATCCTCCTTTTGAAATCCAATTTTATTTTTATACATAGACCAAGCCTTTCGTAATGAAATAGCAAGATTGTAGTAAGGCATGCCTCTACCGAGTGATAAAATTTGACAGAACAGAAGGCTGAACTGAAGGACGCTACCAAAAATGGCCACACTTAAATAATAATGGCAACTCTTAATTATTTTCTTATATGCGATTGATGAAACGAATGATCAATCGACTATCGGATTCTTTAAGGTCGAGGTCGAAGGAGGAACGACTGAATGACAAAGCGACGCGCCTCAACGAATCGGATATGGCTTCCTCTTTTTGTTCGGTAATTTTAATGTAGTAAATTTACATAACAGATACAGAAGTAAATTAAAGTCCGTACAATATCCAGAATTATTATTCCACTACAAAAACATTGCGCAATCCTACAGGTACTAAACAATGTAACTTTAGAATCTGTTTTAATTTGCGTTTGCTTTAAAATGTCAATTATTCTATGTAAAACTGAGTTCTTATAGTTACAGAAATACGAATAACGTTACATTTTTACATATCTGTAGTCAATATCAAATCATATGTATTTTCTACTAATAGAAAAAGGTAAGAACTTTTCCTGCAGAAGAATGCGCGAGAGGAAACATTTATTTAACTCCTAATATTTTAATGTTACCCTACGTATAGACAACCGGTTCCTTCTGAAATTCTATGATTCTACCAGATGTTTCTGCCAGGACAACGCATGAAACTATGAATTGCGTATGAATGAGGCAATGCGCAGGTCTGACATTTCCCGACCCTCCATTCTTCTCCTCCGCGTCCTATTTTGAGCCATTGCAACGATTTTGTCACTAAATTCATAGTGGCACAATTTCGTGTATCCTTTTTTTTGCTTAATACCCAGCGCATGTTGTAAATTTTCGTAAAAGAATTAAAAGTACTTAATGAATTTATCAAATGAAACCTTGGTATTTCCGAAAATATGATATTTTTTGAAGTGTCGACTGATTTTTAGGGTTTCAAGCTAAAATGGTAAAAATGGTAAGTCACAGGAGTTTTATTCAAAAACTATAAGACCTATATTGATGAAATTTATAGTGTACGTGTCTTGTGTGAGCTGCTACTTAGCTTGTTGGTTAAATAACAAAAATAAATATTTCTAAGGGGGCTCTCCAAACATGTAAGAGAAACTGAAATAAAAAATTTTCTGCAGAACATCAACGAGTGGTACATATTTCGACAGTCCTTTCAAAACAATTTAAGGTTTCCAAGCAATTTTTCTGATTACGTGAATAATTTCAAAAATAATCGCTTCGAAAATGTCAGAAATTGTGTCTCCTCCTCTATTTTCTAAACCGTATGTCAAAAAAAATATGAAAAAAATGACGAAGATAACCCTTAATAAATGCTTTCAACAAAAATTATTTTGAACCGGGGTAGGTTATATTATTTTTGAGTTATTGCCAAAAAACTGCGCTTCTCCACAAAAGGACGTAGGTGACATGAAGATACGCTCTTTAGCGCACTTACGCACCTACACAGATACGCACTTTAGTTCAATGGTAATACTCGACATAACTACTTGTTTTTCTAGTTATAGGTGACTAAGGTACTTATAACTATTCTATGCGGGATACATGGAAAAAGTGTAACAACGTAATTTTTTCATCTGTGGTATATTTCTTGCGATAATGGCTTCGGAACCCTATAATGAGCACGGTCCGACTTGGTATTGACCAATTATTTTTTTTTAATATTTCATGCACTTTTTCAAGGTCTGAGTTACCAGTTAAATAATAGTTAATTTGATTTCAAAATAACTAACTAGACATATTTGTTTTTGGTATTCTGATGACATGTACCTACTGTGTACCTACTGTAAATAGAACGAATAAATTAGTTTTTTCGCATCTTATCTTAATAATTCTTGTCATGCAATATTTCATCTTAAAATTTTTATCCCATGTAAAATAATTAAATTTTAATTTACTTCGTTTTAACTATACAGATTTTAAATGTAAAAATAAAACTCGTAATAAGCAAACAATCTAACACCAGTACAAGCTTATTTTTTGTTATCGACAACACGTTACCATTTACAATTTACAGTTTAAAACTTCCAAGTAAACACGGAAGGATGGTCACGCGACGTTGAGTAATGCTCACTTTGTTTTAAATAACGACGATGTTACGCCGTGAGAGAGTGCGCGTGCGCCGGTTTTGCTGCGAAATTAGGTAATTAGAATTTCACTCGCCATTTCGCAATATCGATTCGATGCGTGACTGCATCGATTTTACGCGCAGAACGTCATGACAGATATGCCTACGATAACTCAATAACCGCGGATTCGACACCCGGCAAGAGAAATTCCCTTGAGAACCTAACTTATATATTGAGATACTCCTTTAATTTAAGTCTGTAACGCCACTGCAAGCGCACGTTCACACTTAATGTTTCTTTTTTTTTAATAATGTACAATAATCAAATAATAATATTAAATTGTTATATGTTACCTATATAAATAAATAAAATTGAAGTACCTGTTTGATTAAATATATGAAGTTTACTTATACCAAATAAACAATTTCTCAACTTTATATCTATCTCTCTGTTTGTTCTGACTAAACACTGAAACGGTTAGACCAATATAAATAGAATATTAACGTATTTTTGAAATAAAACACTATATTTCAATATAACTTTTGTACACTAACTCCATGGACAAGTGCCATATCTTTTGGTTTTTTTCAAAAGAAATTGTAACTCTATTGCGTAGACATATAAAAAAATGTTGAGAAACTACAGATTAACTTTAATTAGTGGCGATGAATGCGATGGTAGAATAAAGTTCAAAAGTGTTATAATTTTTAATTGCCGAAACCATTTTTTTATAGCATAGTCGAGCGGTAAACGAGCAGGCGACCTATCAGAAAGTAGACGGTCATCAACGCCTATAGCCACTCCAATGCCGTGAGAGTGACCAGTGCTTTGCCGGCCTCTTGGGAGGGAATAGGATATTTAATGGAGAGAGATCAGATCAATAAAAAGGACGAGAGGGGGAGGGCGCCGGAATTCGCACATAACGGACGAAAAGCAATAGCGGAAGCTGGTGCTTATCGTCCATATTCTGTGAGAATGTGGTATTTCACCGGTGGTGTCATTTTTGTGCTGCAGCCAAGTTGACCACAGAATGGGCCACCACAGTTAGTAGTAAGTGGTATTTAATTGAATATTATTATTTTTTGTTTATATTATATATTAAAAGCTTTATATGGCTGCGGGGATTTAAATGTCCACGACGATGTAAAACTTTTATTAAGCGTTTATTGAATAAATCACGAACGTTAGTTGAAAGAAAAGCATGCCATTAATTTTGATCCAAAATAATTATTGTTTAAATACGCACAATGAGTTAATTTATGACATCATTATCAAGTACTTTTAAGGCCTATTATGACGATTGAATTGGATGCTAAATGCGCACTTTCAATATGAATTACGTGATTTATTAAATTGATCTATGTATTAATAATAACTCTACGTGAATAAAGATCACACCAGTTACAAGTATAAAACGTAAAACAAATCAAAGACATAACCTGTGAAGGCACACCATGTCAACGAAATAGTAAATTAATTGATATTAATATTAGAAAACGAGTCAGTAACATGATTATCGAAATCACTCGATCACGTAGATCCTTATATTTCACAGCCGAGTTAGCGTCTCTGTATGTATTCTTGTGTTTATATATAACTATATGTATAATTAATATAAAGTTACTTATTTTATGTTTTAACTAGGCATGTGGCAAACATAGAAGTGTTTAAAACAAGCATTAAATACTTTTCGTCCCGAAAAGCAATACAAGCACGTAAAAATCTTCCGGACGAATCTTCATATTTTTATTGCGTGTTTCGTTTATGTGATTACAGGAGTTGTAATCAAACAACACTATCATCATGCAGTGTCCGTGAACCTTCCGACTACCATTCATCGATGATACAATGATCATCACCTTGAAAATATACTAATAATAATGATCAACAGGCTGTGAAACTTACCTATACAATAAGAAATGCGAGTTCAATACGTGATAGCCGATTGAATGTAGATTAAATTATCAATCATCATCTGTTTTAGAGGGTAATGAACCTAAGGTTGTGAAAAATGCACATCATGAGAAGTCTGCTCCAATCTCCAAAGATACCTAGATCTCGGACTCACCGGACCAGCGCGGGATTATGATCCATCTTCTTCTTCGAGGAAAATTTTGACCAATGGTGAGGCATGATACTCAGCACCCAATTACGTTAACTCAAAACGATCGAGTCTGTATAGTTGTGACGTCAAAATTACATCAGCAGAGGGCGCTCCGCGACAAAGGTGTCAACCTGAACTAATTTTTACGTCATAACGATAGATCGTTTTGAGTTAACATATTGAGTAGAGTAATAAATGCTGTAAACTCTAGCTACCTTGAACAGCGTGATTCCTGAGAGTATATGACGCGTTTAAATGGTAAATAGATAACATAAAATCTCATTTTACAGAAATAGGAGTCAGACTAGCACTAGGCTACTAAAAAAATGTGTATTGACTTATTGATTCACTAATTGATGAATTGAATTTATTTATTTTAATCGCCTCTTTATAATTTAATTAATTTACTCCTATACTTTTAGTAATTCATTTCTAAGTGTGTATCACAAATATTTACTTTAATACATTAATAAAATCAAAGAATGCAACACAACACTTTCATTGCAAAATTATTTAGTTATTACATACATTCAATTAAATGTATTGACAAAAATAAAACATAAAATTAATAGGAATGGAAAGGAATAAATCTTTTTATTTGCTTTTTTCTATAGAAATTAGTCACTAATATTAAATTATAGATTTGAGATATGTATTGAATAAAAAATGATTAAATTTATTTAAATAATTATTAATTTTTCGTAGTATGACAGTTTTATTATTTTGTTTGGCATACACTTTCCTGGGTACAATTACCAACCTAAATACAATATCCAATTTTTTATCTTCACTAAATTAAATTAACGACTAATAAATATTTTAGTCACGCAGCCACCCCTAAATGCAGTTACCGCATATTTTAAAACTGAGCACGTATACTCTGTAACGCACGCTCTCATATACCTACAAAAAAGTGCGGTACAAGTGACAGCGACTAGCGTGGCGATTTATTCAACGTATGCATAAGGCCTACTTACTATTATAAAGTTAAGTAACCAGTTCGAATAATTTCAGGAATTCAACATTGAAAACGATTTCATGGTAGCAACTTAACGCTGTTTAATATGATCGTGTGAACGATTTTCCCTAAAGATTTTCCAGAGCGAGCTTGCGATATTTATGAAATGGTAATAATGTCGCGTCAATATAACATAACAAAACATTTGAAGTACAACCTTGATAGTCGCGTATGTATGTATGAATATGTGCGTGCGCATGTGTGTGTGCGCGCGCGCGCGCGCGTTTGTGTGCATGTATTTACAAAATAAAATAATTATTACATAGGACTGCTCGATACTAAATAGTATTTAGACGAACATATTTTTTGAGCCAAAGATTGGTTAATTTTTCAATTATGTTTTCCAAAAAGTTTTGATATAAACATGATGTTTTAATATAAAGGTTTTTGTCAGCAGTCTCCAAATGATCGTCATTTATTCTGACGAATAGATCAAATCTGTCATCGTAAAATAAGATAGTAAGATCCGACAACAGGGTTTCTACGTATATCTGTCATTTAATTAAAATGTAATTTTTGTAGATAATTGTTAATAGAATAATACATTTTTAGTAGTTGCCTAAAAATACGATTGCAAGTATTCAAATAAAATTAAATCAAATCAAAAATAGCTTTATTGCGTAGGTAATAGAAATTACACTTGAAATGCGTCGTAAACGAAATTAACATTAAAATTGTTATTGCTAATTAAAGTTAACTTAATTACTTTTTATAAACAATTTCAATCATTTTTATATGAGAATTTGTACTCCATTGCACAGAGAAAAAGAAATTACTATTATTTGATACGTAATGCATTACGATACATTATGAACGAATAAGCTCTGTAGATGAATTCACCTGGCTTCAAATAGGTTACAGCCTAGTGAAAACTCGTAGCCTAGATTAAAAAAATTAGGTTCTTCAGATATCTATTGTGTGAGATGTTAATTCATGGAAATCCATAATAGACGCTTGCCTGCGACATGCATTAACATGCAGCATGCAACCCACCGTTGACCGTCGAACCTGCCTCTCCACTACGGATTTCTGTCCAAAGAACTGAATATTGATTTGATATCTGTCAATTCTCTCGAATCAATATTGAATTCTTTGGATAGAGATTCGTAGTGAAGAGGTAGATTCGAGGGTCAGCGGTAAGTTATATGCTGTATGTTAATGCATGATGCAGGCAAGCGTCTTCAGATATACGTTTGGAATGTGTTTTAATATTTTTAATATGAAATGAAGGGAACAAATATGATTAAAAAATGTGAGCCGTCTCGGTACGCCTGGCAGATGTGAAACATCGAGTTTGTACAAGTAATATGCATTAAAGACAATATTACGACAGGAACTAAATATGTATAACATAGTGGAAAAATTAAATGTAACGAATTTTTTTACTGAAAATGATGAATATTTATTTAATAAACATTTATTTTCATTCAATATTTATTTCAAGTTGCCACAACTTAATTTATTTCATCTGTGCCTTCAAATACCATAGTAAACAGTACCATTGAACCGAGTGAGAAGGGAGTCGCACAGTCGCTTGCGCGTGGCGACGCATCACCACATCGTAGACACTACTACCTGTGGATTGTATATATCTATAGTATAGTGTGGCGACCCGTCGCCACACCGTACATATTACTATATTTTGACTATATATACCATTGTATAGCGTGAAGACCCGTCGCCACACAGTGCACTCTACTATAAATAAACTGTATATATACTCTAGTATAGCGTGGCGACCCGGAGCCACGGCAATCGTCGCCACGCCAACAACCCGGTTTACCCAGCGCTTATAGATGTTTCACATCAAAATAGTATTAACAAAACAATGCTGAAAAATATCTTTTTGTGATTATATTTTCATATGCTACTCAGTAGACATATAACTGTTGATAATTGTTGTTGCATTTTAATGAAATTATAAATAAAGATAGAAAATGCCTTCAAATCTAGACTATGAATAAATTCCTAAGCAGTATTTCCACGGGATATTTAACGTAAAACCTAACGTTTTGCTATAATTTTTTTGATTGAATAAACGATAAATTGACATTACGAGAAAAATAAATTTTCTTTAATTAATTTAATTCGCAACCAACGTAACCACACTTTACTATACGTATTCCGTATGGAACGGAAGTCATGACTAACTGTACATTCTGTATTAGGATATACGACCCTATTGTCAAGGGTATTGGGTTTATAATTCGAGGTCATCCAATTACATTCTGTGCAGCTTATCGTGTACTTTTTCATGAAGACCATACATGTTTATGGCGTAGCTTCACGGTTTATGGCGTACGTGCTGTGTATAGTAGCTTTACGTATCTTGTCAAAATAATAAGGCCAAAAAACCGGTCAAGGCGGGGATCGAATTTCCACATCCAGAGTTCTGTATGAACGAAATTACGAAGCGAATTTTGATGTTTCACTCATTTTTCTTATTAATTTGAAAAATCAGATTTATAATAATATTGACAGATCATCACAAACATATGTTTCTGTTGCACATGCTAACCTATTATACCAAAAGTTATATGTCATCTTGTACGTGTTTGTGATTGGATTGTTAAAATTGAAATTCGTCGATATCATTTTTTTAATATAGGATTTATGAGGGGCAAACGAGCATGGGAACCATTGGAAAATAGATTTTCACCGCCACCCATGGACAGCAACCCCATAGAAGTCACCACTCGGTAATCGGCGTTTAAAGAACAAATACACTCTTCTTTTAAAAATCTTCTTCTCGCAGTTCACTGGAAATACCGCTCGTGGTAGATTATTTCAAAGATTTAACGTGCTTGACAGAAAATTGGACACGAAGCGTAATTTTTAGTTATCTACAGAAGTAGAAACCATTTTTTACAAAATTTATTTATTGAGTCTTTTGTAATGTTTTAATGTAATTTTTCCCACTTATAAAATAGGCGGTTCAAAAATTAGAAGAGGAGAACACAAAATTAAAGAGTGTAAGCGTATGAACAATATTTACAGTTTATAAGCTGCAAAATGTATATACGAAAAAAGAAATCACGTTGAATTATTACAATATAAGAAATAATAATATAAACTCACGCCTTTGGTACGATCTTTGCATATCTCTTTTGCTTAATTGACTAGAATATTTAATGCATTTTTAAATACCTTCCCAACGATACCACAACAACGTAGTGCGAAAAAAAGCTTTCAAGCATAACTCTTACGTGTATATAAAGTCACCCCTAAATTTTTTTTTAAGTTTTTTGCAAACTTGAATGTCACATTTCGAGAAAAAAAAATTCTTTCTTTTTTCTGAATCCCCAGTACCCATGCACAGGTTTTAGAAAACATCCATGATCAATGGTTAGTGTAAATATATCAATAATACGACAATTAGTTAAAAACTACAAAAATCGGTTTTATTGAGAGTCCCAGAAAATGACTCTGTTTTCGTATAGGTACATACAAGAGTATTGGTGAGGTTTAGTTTGCTATGAAAATCCCAGACTGTTAAAGTATATCTATATTGGAGCACCTAATACACCAAACAAGGAAAATGTTCAAGTTTTCCGACAACAATGTATGATGTTTTTGCAATGTATTATGACAAGAAATTACACGGACAGTATTCTTACTTCGCAGGTATAATTGGAAAATTAATTTTAACGAATATCAAAAACTGTTATAAAAAGACTGATTAAAATACTAAGCAATAATATTTTGGCAATATCTTCAGTTCCGTGAAAGGACCGACTAGCTAAAGATGAAGACTACTAGAAGTATATTCATTTTTTTAATGATAACCTAACCGAGTCGGTTCAAATCGGAAATGCGTTATTTCAGGCACCCCTGAAAGTGTTCATGAAAGATATATTTGAAAGTAATCTCCTGAATGATTTACTCACTGACTGGTCATCGCCCAGCGCAGATAGCTGAGTATAGGAATCTGTAGTTTGCAAAAGGGTTTTGATTTTATGGGCATCATTTAAGAAGGGATTTCTCGAATATCAGTACCTTAAGAAAAAAACCGGGGGTGACCAAGTTTGAAATATGATTGTTCTGGAAAAATCGCTCGAAAGTTGATATAAATGCTCTTAAAAGCAATTAACGAAACACGTATTCTGGCGATCAATCTTCAAGACGATGGAAATGTTTGAGAAAATAAAATTTTTCCTGGTGAGGACCAAGGAGATATGATTTTATATAAAAAAAGGTAGACCAAAGTAGATCTAAGTGGAATTTGCGATGTGGCAATCGGCAATATTTAAAGAAAAAGGACTATTTAATTTAATTCACAAAGAAGTCGAAGATCTTATAAATAAAAGTTGATTCATGAACAAGCTTCATCGAGCTGAGCAGCATATAAAATCTAGACTATTTTATAATTTGTACTACTACATTTAGTTATATATTTTAGAATTATATAACTAAATATAGGAAATTAAAAAACAGCAAGTTGCTTCTATAGTAGTTTGCTAGCAAAATTTATGACTTATGTTTATCCCCTTCCTTGAGTCTTTTTATCATTCTTTTTGTATCAACAGCATGCGTGTATGTCTCTTGATTTTTCAGATACACAGATACAATCAAAAAAAATGTTCAACCAACTCCTAAAGCGTATAATAACTGTTTCTAATCTGCAACTAATTCAAGTCTGATTAAGAAAAAATAGTTTGGAAAAGGTACAAAGCTTTTAACTCCAACTTAGCCGATTTTTTATGACGTCACTTTCGATTTCACTTACACAGGATTTATTTAGGTTTATATAGAATATCGTCTACAAATGCCGCGCTACGAATATATCACAAAGTATACAATAAGCCGGTGATGACGTTCACCGAATAAAGCTAGAAAACTGGAGAGAAAGTTGCTTTTATATTCAAAACGTGAGCGCTCATTTTGAATTCACTGCAATTAGGAAAACACAGTTTCTCAGGAAAAGAGTTCGCGTTTTAATGTGCAAGTTTAAATATTTTAGATTATAAAAGTATCACCAAAAAAAAAATAGCAATGAACTTGAGTGATGGATTCGTACAGTTGTGAAATAATATCACATGATTTAATAAAATTTGGAATTGGAAATGAAATTGATATTGATAGATGATCTTTTTTAATGCATATCATTCAACAAGAAAGTGAGAATTCGCCAGTGTAAATAATTAAGTTGAGCTTCATAGGTGTAAATTAAGTAGCGTATATAATAAACAACATTTTCTTATTGAGTCCAGACAGAAAAGATTTATAAAAAAATTAGCTTTATTATGTTTCGGCATAGTATTTCAAGTATTAAACATCATATATTTTAAAACTTGTACAAAATTAGTAATCTATAGTAAACAGGACATTTCTTGAACGCGAAAAGCTTAAACTAATATTATGAATAAGCAACATTTATTTATACACGTGTAAGAGGCAATCTCTATTATTATCATTTGTAAAATTAATGAAATATAATTATAGCAGTCACATATATGAGCAACATAATTACGACAGGATACAGAATAAGAAGGTATTTCAATCTGATGAAACCGCGGGATAAGCAAGCGATATAAGAAATTAACGGGATTGAGGTCCCTATCGGTATTGGAATCGAGAGCGAGACCAGGATCTAAATGATGAACGATAGATATATAAGTTTTGTACGATTAGGCGAATCATTTTGTTCATACGGGCGATGCCGAGGGCAGAAGCGGGCCATATATGTGATTAACCGACTTTTACGAATCTATAAGAATATTTAGTTAACAACCCTCGGTTCTGTTGCGTGAGGTGTTCTTGAATTAATTTTCTCAGTACGCCAGGAGACTCCGAGCATTCAAGTTAGGGTTGCCAAGCGTACTCTAAGAGAGTAAAGTATTGTAATATATAATATGTAGGTGTTTTTATAATATGGAACACTAGTAGAGCACGATAAATACTCTTTTAAAAGAAACTCGTAACTCTATTTACACAAAGTTCACTAGAACTACATCTTGTGTATATAAAAGTTTCATTAATGATTTAAAATTTACAAAAAATGTTCCTCTGTCTACAAACTTAAACCAAATAAAGTAAACTTTATATTCTTCCCTTTAAAACAAGCTTAATTTTCTATGAAAATGCTGCTATAAAAATTAAAATGAATAATACTCTATTTTTATACATCTGTACTCTTTACTTATCCCTTGTGAAATAAGATATATTCTGTTACTTCCAACGAAAATTGGCAACCCTAATTCAAGCATGCGCACCGTGGCTCCTCGCCGAGAATTGATTCACGTTTCGCTCGCATCTACAATGACGATGATTACTGATTTTCTAGTGGCGCGAGCGACGCGCAACTTGTTATGCGCAAGTACGTGCTAGAATGAGTTGTCAGTGCAACAGCATTATTTATTAATTAACTGTCCGCCCGCAACCTCGCTTTCATGGACATATATCATAAATTCGTTCACTTTTTGCATCTATTCCATCCTTGTTCCGTTATCGAGCTTGCTGCCATTTCTGATTCTCGATTCCGATTCTGTTTTGATTCTCGGTTCCCACTTTCGCTTCCCATACCGGTTCCTCTTTAGGCTCCCATTCCGACTTTGTTTTTGGATACGAAGCTGATTTTTATTTTCGTTTTATTACTTTTTATTTACTATTATTTAGTCGCTATAAATTCTTCTGACACCCGTTCTTCTTTAATTTCGGATCCCGGTGTCACTCTCGATTACGTAGCCGATGCCGTTCCATACACACAGATAAAAGATTCCGCGGGGGAAAAGCGCAACGCAGTGGCGGACCAAACCGCGCTGGTTGTAGCGTACGGCATTATTACCAAACGTTTTTAAAGGTGTTTACGACTCGCTCGGTTGATATTTGCTATGACGTCAGAATGCGTCTCGTTTCACTGGTACAAGTGAGATAGCTCGTAAGCTGACATACGTAAATTCCACTTGATCTACTTCGATATATCTTCTTTTATTTAAAATCATAGTAATGATATGAGTACACAAATAGTTAATAGTTAATCTATCACAGAAGGGCTTTCGCGCTACAAAAAACTTTTATATTCTATTCCTTGATAACTTCACAATGACGATCGGTTATAGATCGATGGCATTTTATATGCCACTCATTGGTTAGAACAATACAACGCACGAAACTCTACCATTATGAATTGCATGCGATAGATGAAATGCGCAGGTTCAACGCTCCCCGACCCTTTCTTATTCTCGCCCGCGTCCCTGTTTTACGCCATTGCTGCGTTTTTCGTGACTAACTTTACAGCGGCAAAGTTTCGTATATTGTAGTAGGATTAAATATGTTATTATGTGACACATTTAATACACTATTTTCGTGTTATTTTATTCTAGATGCCAAACTGTGTGTGCTGTCTCCTCTTTTTGCTTTGTATATTAAAACTATTGACACTCGTACTGCAAGCGGGTGTATGCCCTGCGGCCAAATAGTCGGCCACGCCTTCTATTGTTTAACTTATTTTTGAGGTGTTCCTTCAAAGGAGTTCTCTGACTGTAGTACTCAAACGTACTGAGCGTATTGTAAGGAGATCAACAAACAAACTGATTTTTTACCACCTTAAATTGAACTTCGAGTATGACATGGAGCTGTTGAACGACTGTCAAGATCTAATATTGATAATAAATATCGGACCACTTGATTGGGATTCAATGGGGCCGAATTTTTGTATATAACATACATGTTATAAACATATACACACATACACATGTATGTGTATGTGTGTGTGTATTTGTATGTTTAATCTGTTCTGTAATTTAATCATACATATACGATGACGATACGATAATCACGCGTGTTTAATCTGTTCTGAAGGCAGGATCGTTTTTCATGATCTTATCGTTTTAAATAATAAAACAATAAGTAATTTTGTCTATAGTTGTACTGAGGTCATATTAAATATATATTAACGAGTTAGTACTTGAAATCTTTTCGCTTGGTTTCTATATGAAATGTAAATGTAAATTTCTCTTAGTTAAAATATAGCTTTCAAAATACGGTTTCACGTGTAATAATATGCAAAACAGTTGTAATGGATTCTATTTTAAGATTCGTCGCAATATTTATATAACTTTTCTCTTTAGTACACTGCTATTGACTACGAAAAGGAACAAGCACGACTCGCTTTTCCTTTCATACCGAACCTTTTCAATGCTGCGTCAAAAGACTAATAGCGACCAAGTGGGCCGGTGTAGTCAAGGCTCTGGAGATGAGTCATTACCTGTGCAGTGACTCACTCATGGCGGTAACTAAGCATGTAAGACATGTATTTAAGTTTGCACATAGTCTTTGATATTAAATCGATGTAATATTTGGTGGAACATTTTGAAACGGGCGGCCGGCGTACAAATAGTCTATATAGGACACGACATTAGAAACACCTTCCGCTATCTGTCAATTAAATTAAAAAACTGTTTTAAGGGCGTATTAGACATAATGAGAATATAAAAATTATTAGAAAAATCTTACTATATATTTTCTTCTGTTGTTACCATGTTTTTTTTTATACAAAATCTTACTATTTTAATGTGATGATATAACTTTATCGCGGAACCAACTCACGTGTTTGATTATTACAACGAACGTCTAAAAAATTATAGTTACTAAATCAGAATCCAAATATTTTAATTAGATAAATATTTAATTAAATAAAAATGTGTAATTTATAACAGTCATAAAGAACCCAGTGAATTAATAGTAAATTCGTAATACACTGTACTACGAACTCGAATATGCCACTCGAAAAATATATAAATGGATTTTGATAGAAAAAAAAAACGACAAATCGATTAATAAGTTAATGGTAGTTAATTTATTCTTTATGCAGATTTTAATACGCTCTTAGAACATTACTTAATTCAATTGACAAATGATGAATGGTTGTTCTAATCACCGTGAATCCATGTGGGGGCCAAAGGCCCAACTCAGGGGGATCATGACCCTCCGAGCTGGGCCTTTGTCCTACTATTGTAGTCGAGCCAGTTCTGACTGAACCTCATATGTGTGAACCTCCTGACTCGAAGGCTGGATCCGCTCTTGATTCTAATGTAGTATGAGACTACGAGTACAATGGAAAAGTTGTCATTCTCGAATTCCCATCCACCGACTGTGATAAAAATAGCTTTAGTATGCTAATACAAATTAAATTGATGGATTGAACCATTGATAAATTAAATGATCTGTAATTATGCATTAATTTTGATACGTCATTAAAAAGTTTTATTTTTATTATTGTTTGAGGAATACGTTTTGATACTTTATACTGTGTAGTGTCATTAAAATTGCGATGTGTAAGGTGCTTTTACGATAAAGACGAAAGTAAATATTCCATATCAACATTTCAACGGCCGTCGTCACCGTTACGGGGACAAAATCCGGAACCGACGGATCAAAATGCTCCCCGAGGCACAGAACTAGTTACTTAATCTGACTCAAGTTACAAACTATCGGACAATTTGTCCCCGGCGAGTATCAAACCTCGTACCTTCCAGTCCCAAGGCGATGCTATTCAGCACCGAGCGACCATCGCTCTATTATACAGACTTCAAGGCGTAACAAGTGATCGCGTCACGTATGTAGAGGTACGTGCTCGAAAAAAATCGTCTACAGGATTTTCCTTGACCCGCGACGCCGGCGACGACCGCATTGTGGACTAACGACTCGTCCGGCCGGGTTTCGCACGCTCACAAAAACGGCATGATCTCGAAGTCGGCAACGAAAACGTTTTCGCGGTCGAAAACAGCGCGATGGCATTTTCAACACCGAACTCTTAACTCCTCACGAACGACGATGAGAATATCCGGAGTTTCTTTAGCGTAATTGCAAATACGTCAATGTTTATGCATTCTAATTATTAATTTCATAAAATGTAAAAATACCAAAAAAATAAACGCCGTAGCTATACTGCGGTCGACTTGACTGCAGCACAAAAATGGGCCAACTCGACAGGTGAAGATACCTCACCCGCAGAATACAGAAGTGAAACTACAGCCCTTGCGTTTTGGAACGGGGTGCCTTATGGCTCATGACGCTCCAGACTCTTGGCTAACGAGAGATAGGCCGAAAAGAGTGTCTGACAGGTTTGCTGTAGTCAGCATTTCAAAGGTTCCCGTAGTCATATCTTTTACACTCACTCACCAACGCCAACACAGCGTTGAACGCAGCGGTTGTCCTTCGTTCAGCGAAGTTCGGCAGCGTTAGGCTCAGTCAGTACTGATGGGTGATCGCTTGGAAACACCGAGTGATGTTGGCTTTTTGTTTGTTGCATTTTTTTTTTAAATGATTCACAGTAAAATGTTTATTTGCATAACTTTAAGAATTTATTAATTGTAATTTCGTTACCAATCCTTCATATATCTATACTAATATTATAAACGCGAAAGTTTGTAAGGATGGATGTTTGTTGCTCTTTCACGCAAAAACTACTTAATGGATTTTGATGACACTGTACAATAATATATATGTTACACATCAGAATAACACATAGGCTATAATCTATAAAGATATAGTGTCAATCATTCAAAATATAACGATAAGTGTCAAGTAAGCAGGAAAAAATCTGTCATCTGCAAGCTATTCTGGCGTGTGCCGCAAAAACCGTTGGAATTACACGTATATAATGTACAATAGAAATGTTTATATTAAATAATCCTACAAAAAAGCCCGCGACAGCATATATCTATCTTTTATGTGTAAGCCATTATCGCCAAAATAGTGTACCATAAATGCAATAATAATTGATAATTTATTTCTAACGCACATTTGGTAGTAATAAATTGATCCTTATATCAAAATACATAGTTTTATCGAATCTGGTGTTTAACGTAGATACACTTTGTGTTTTACATTCCATCATTTGGATAAATATTTGAATAGTTACGACGATAGACAAGCGAGTGCGCGATATTACGGTGCGGTCCGGCGGCAGGGTCAGACCATAAAGGTAGCAGGCATACATTTAAGCACGCAATGTTTTTCCCACTGCCAGCTCTATGTGGCTTACTCACGCGTTTCATAAATCGCAAAATCTGCATGTTTATACAGACCAAAATAAAACGTTTAACATAGTTTATAGGAGTATATTGCAATAGCCATCTATAACTTTTGCATTACCATCAATCATCATATACTTCCGTACCTATCTATCCTTATAAACTATAGCGTTTATAATACCTATAATACATATTAGCGAGTTCATCTTAAAAAATATTTAGTTCCGATTTACATACATTACACAATATAATTGTTCGAACACTTATAACTGAAGAATAGCTGGAACTATTTTCATTTTAATTAATAGTGATGTTATGTGTAAACTGAAATGTATAAAAAATCCGTAGGTATGAATTATATTTATCTTCCAACAATTTTTAAGCTGTCGCTTTATATTGCTTTAAAAAACATCAGCCATGCAAATGAAATAGCTACGAATATATAGGGGCTGTGGTTAAATCATCAATGTGTATAAATTGGCCCTATAAAAAATTTCCATATGAACAAGATGAAAGAATACATTTTATGCCTACGCAGGCGTGGGCAAAAGCTAGTATATATATATATATATATATATATATATATATATATATATATATATATATATATATATATATATATATATATATGTATATATATATATATATATGTATATATATATTGTGTTTTCCTTTTTAATTACTCTCAAACATTGTTAATTTATTTCATTATGCGTTTTAATGTTTACAAAATATATGGCGAAAGGAAATTATTTGAACGATTCCAATTTAACTCTTCTGGTTTAATTTTTTTTTATTTTAGGTTAACATTCACATTTACACTGCTTTTATCAGATTTGTATTATTAACCATAATTCTTGTTATTATCTTCAATATTAATTATTTTGTGTAATGTCTTTGAAACAAGTTTCTTTCCTTTAAGGTTCTATTATATCCTGTCATATTCCTATTACAGAATTGTAAAGAAAAATTACTCAAACAAAACATTCTGTCATGGATAAACACAACAATATGAAAGACAGACTCATCTCTTCGACAATGGCCATCAGTAACAAATTATTCTTCATTAATCAATAGTTAGTTGTCGGTGTCGGATCCCACGCCAGGCGTAGGATTTGTCTGTGAAGGTGCTTTGCCGGCAGGTGCGCGTGCGCAGGCGTGACTTCTGTTCGGCGACTGGCGTAATTCTTACGCCCAATGTCGTAAAACACAATTGTTACGAACATAATGCATTACATCAACGATGTCTACGCGTGTGAACAAATGGAGGCTTGTATATTCTGTGTCGAGTAAACAACGAAACAGCATTCGTTCAGTGTCACTTGAACAGTTAGGAATTCAAAAACTGCAACCCTGAATCGTCAGAATTGCTCAACGGACACTCATTTTAAGCCTTAGTAAAAATAAATAGGTTATAATCGGCCACGAAAATCATATATGCACGAATGTGTCTATACATATCAATAATATAGAAGTTTATATTTGTGATTTTAGAATACTAAAAAATAAAATGTTTTTTTTGTTAATAAATTCTAAAGTGAAACCCTTGAAGGTTAAGTTAGGGTTAAATTTAGAATGGAAATTTTAAAACAGTTGAAATCACAGAGAGGAAAACTGCATTTAGGCGTTCAGTTATATACTATGTAAAGTTTGGAGGTACGTAGGTGTTGTGTCAAGTTTTCTCTGATCGAATTGGTGAGGCATAGAAAGAAAAGAATATCCGATGGAAAAGGAAATGAGTTACCAGAACTTTCAAAAAGAAATAAGACATGTGATGGAGGGTGAGTGGGCTACCGGAGCTCTCACTCACTGAACGAAAAACAGCTGCGAAAGCTGCTACTTGACATTTGAATTCTGTGAGTGTGTTATCTCAACAGTTGAGCCGGTCCATTTCCAGTGCGCGCCTGCACGTCACACGAGGAGTTTGGGAGCACATCTGTCGGTTGTTTTGACATTCCTTATGCCCTGGTGGATGTGACTGTCTGCGTTTTCCTGAGGATGTGGTTGGCATGAAACGTACGTAGAAATAATAACATAACTATTAGCGGACTAATAAATAAACAATTAACACTTGCTTAGGTGTTCGATATCTGTCAATCATTTAGAATCAATATTCAATTCTTTGGATAGAGATGCGTAGTGGAAGAACAGATTCGAGAGTCGACGGTGGGTTGCATGCTGCATGTTGCAGGCAAGTACCTAATTATAGATTTCTGAGAAGTAACACCTCACACAA
This sequence comes from Eumeta japonica, assembly GCA_005406025.1. Lineage (NCBI taxonomy): Eukaryota > Metazoa > Arthropoda > Insecta > Lepidoptera > Psychidae > Eumeta > Eumeta japonica. The sequence continues at coordinate 34,579 of BGZK01001919.1, read as the reverse complement.
TAGAATACAAATTAACAATTTTCATGTTTCTTTTTTCTTTTATTTGTGTAGTCTTTCTTCTTAACAAATTTCATGATTCTAGGTCAATGAAAAGTACCCTATAGGTATTTACCTGCAAAGTCTTAAAATATAGGACTCAAATGGCCGTATCTTTTAATTGATTCGATTTAGAAGCTTGATTTTAATACTGATTCTAACGCCCGCAGACATAAGTTTTTGATGTTACTTTCAACTTGATACCTCTACGAAGTAAAATGGAGAAAAATGGTCACGACCGACAAACGGAGAACAAAGTGATCCTGTGAAGGTTCGTTTCTCCTTTAGAGGTACGGAAGCCTAAAAATGAAAAGATGTAATCCTTTCTCTTAGTGAGATAAAAAATGTAAGGAAATAAAATACTATAAATTAACTAAATATATGTAATTAAATATTTCTACTTTATTACATACTCTAGCTTTCACCAGCCGCTCCGCCCGCGTGGACATCGAATAAATTATTTTGTCTTTCATATAGACTGATTACGCTATCAACCATAGTCCCAATTTTGTTCTTTCTTTCCATTTCAGTCCCGTCTCCGCTTTTGATTCCCATTCTAGTACCGACCTAGATTTCGGTTCAAAATATACACAATTCATGTGACTCAGTCCGCGTGGACATACAGTAAATTTCTCACCTTTCAAATTGATCGATAATGTTATCAACTATGATACCTATCTCGGTCCCGTTATTGATTCCATAACAAGAAGAACGCGATAAGGCGCTATTTTGACGTGATAACGTCTTACAAATCGATGAACGCCGACTGCACGCACGAAAAAACATGACTCATTGTCGCGTTCCGCCTGAGCCGAGCGTGCGAGCGAGAGCGTGGAACGAGCGATAGAGAGGCACGATCGGCCTAAGCGTTCGGCTTGTGACGAATCTATCTCTTTACAGTATAATTTAAGTAGAAAAATATTTTAATTAACGAGTGCAAATAAATGTTAATTTATCGAAAACATTGCCATTTTCAATTAACTCCTTTTTTATATTATACGAAATAATGATAATTCAGTAATAATAGTTCAATTCAATTCATAAAAGAATGCAATTTTTCATCAATGTTTTCTAATGACATTATCACGTAAATCGAATTTATTTTAATACGAAACGATCTAAGGAGCTCTTGATCTTGTTCCCGGTCCTGACCACAATTCCGATCCCAAACCGATGTTGTATTTGAACCTCTGTTTATCATTGATGTTACCAATAACCGCGGATAAAAACTAGTTAAATACTTACTGGAATGCTAGAAAGCGTTGAAGTTGCTAGATTTTCAAATTTTTTGACAATCATATTTGCCAAAATATTTTTTTACCCTCTGTATTTTTTTTTAATAAAAAGTAACCTATGTTATTCTTAATACCTTTGAGAATATATGTATGTACAAAGTTTCATGATGATTGATTGCGTAGTTTCTGCGTGAAAGCGAAATAAAAAAACTCACATTCACATTTATAATATTAGCAGGGATTTATCTTTAACAAATGAGAGATAACGTTAATTACCGCCACACAGGTAATAAACATTAACTGCATGACGCTAAAACAGTAAAAATTATTTTGTTTTCATGTCTCCTTGTCTATCCACCTGAGTATCTGCCTATATGTTTGTCTGACTGTCTGCATGTGTACCTATCACGTAAAAATCACTAGACATTCAGCTTAGCATAATGACATTGTACTTTGGAGTAACACTATGATGCTGTTGTATTTTTTTTCTGAGAGTATTTGAAACACACTACTTTAGGCCGTAATATTGGTATAATTAAAAAGGTAAAATTTAAAGAATATTTAAACCTTTACATTAACAAAAATTCGAAATATGAATATATTAAAAAATCTCCTAAATCAATACCGTCACATTTTTTGACTAAGCCTGTTCCACTATCTCCTTTTAGACTTACTTTTATCAAAAAGACAGATTTATTAATTTTTCGTTTCACATCTTCCTTTTAACGGTTCTTAGCCCTAAAACCCGTTAAAAGAAGGATGTAAAACGCAAACTTAATTTTGAAAGTGATTTTTTATTTAAAAGTTTTCATAAAAAGGGGTGGTAGAAGAGACTGCAAAGATATATTTTTAAATCAAAAGCACCTAGTAAATAGCGGGATGTTTCAATACAAAATCAGGTGTAGCTTTGTGCATCTACAAGATATCTAACATTAGTTTTGCAAGGCAGCCACAAAAAAATTGACAAGCCAATTGTTTCGCAACATTATTTATAACTTTAAAACGCGTTCAGCCGGTCGTCGAAATGATGCAATGCATTATGCTGTACGAATTCAACGATTAATGTACGATAAGACGCACGTTGCGTTGTCCTAATTTTCTTGTAACGCTCGGTGTGACCATTAACATGAAATAATAATTAAATTAATATAAACTGATTGCAAAATTTTAGGGGATGTATCGTTTGTACCTAACGGTTATTATTATGGATTGCGTGCATATGTACGTACGCTTTTTGCTGTCACACTTTTTCACAACGTATTTTTACATTTTGAGACTGTAGTAAGTGTTTTGATTGTGTTTGAACGCACTTAAAATTTAATACATGTATTTAAGTGAATGCATTAAAATAATAGAAATATTACGCTTCTTTTCTTGTGTATCCCTTTCCCTTAGTATGCGGTATTGTTGGACAAACCACCAAAAAATTTTGCACATTCGTCTATACTAATGTGCAAAATTTTTTGATGGTTTATCCAACAATCATTTTTCTATGCAGCTATACGTTTGCGAAATATTCAACTTTAAAGTGGTAATTTTTGTTAAAGGTGAGTATCCCTTTTCCGAACATGAAAAATCAGAAAAAAAAAATGATGGCGGTATATATATAACGGATATAGAAGTTAAACCATTACAGGCAAGTCAGTATTGTAAGTTTAAGAATAATAGTCGACATGTCTACTTGTTTATCTAATTATAGGCAACTAAAACGCTTATAGTCATTATGTGACGAAAACATGAAAAAAAAGTGTAACAACATAGTTTTTTCATTTGAAGTGCATTTCTTTGTAGTAACGGCTACGGAACCCTACACTAAGCATGGTCCCACATGCTCTTGGCCAGTTTTGTTAATTAATACAAACTTTATCATTTCTTAAGATATGTAATTTCATTTTATGTATATTCGAAAAATAAATCATCGGACTTCGGTATTCTTTACTGTACACCTTGTGTATAGGCATGAAACCAATTTTTGGTAACCCAACATTTCTCCTAAGTTATATATATATATATATTTTAAGGATATATTATTAGGACAGCGATTTTAAAAATTCGATCCAATGGAAAATTCGGACGAATATATCAACATGTTTTTCAACCCGATATTCTAGGAATTAGAAGACCGGTCAAATCTGACGAGTCATAAATTCTAGTGTGGTCGACCGGTATACGGAAAACGACGTAAAGTTTTACATTGGTATTATCGTGCGTAATAGCGTATCATATGAATCACATCATACATAAAATCGAGTGAATTATCATAGATTTGAATACGACTTTCACTTTTACTCAATCGTAACATTGAGTAAGCTTATCATAAAAAATGCTCGCACTGTGATTATACAATCAATTATCTTCGTTATAATATCCCATTCTCAATATTCAACCAACGAAGTGCATGCATCGTTTGAGGATGCTTTTTTGAAAACTATAAGCAGTTGTTCATCTCGTAATTTTGTGTTTCATCTTCGTTAGTCACACACTTCATTTATCTTCAATGAACAGTAATGATTCAATATTTTAAATACCGTTTAAATGTATGAAAACAATTCAACAAAATGTTGTTTATAATTATTATTCGTAACTACCATTTTTATTAAAAGAATTAATGTATAGTTATGAAAATTGCATTTATCTGATTCGAATTACTGTAGCAAGCTTAAATAGCACTTATCTAACTTACTAATGAAATTGAAAACGTAAAATTGCCAATAACAGTCGGCGTAAAAAACGCAAGTAAGTCTGGCTAAAGAAATATGAGACCGAAAGGAAGTGGAAATTTTAAAAAATCTTAGCCTGATACTATTAAAACTATACATATATAAAATTAATGTCCGTTTGTTCAATATTACAAATCTCCTAAAGTTCTTTACCGATTATTTTCAATTTTTCACAAACCGTTGTATCCATATACGCGTATTCTTTTACGGACCTACTACAAGCATTTGTCCCTGAGTTCATTCGTATACATATATTATTGAAATGAACTATTACACCGATTCTGAAAATTCTTTCATACATAGAAAGTTACACTGTCCCCGAGTAATATGCCTTATATCTTATTTCGATACTAGTATTTGGCCTGCCTTTTTGCCTGCCTGACAAAATTATTATTACGATGTAGGATCAAGATTAACTTTTCACGCTAAACAATGGGATGTAATGAAAATTCTAAATAGTCACCAGTCACATTTTTCATTAGCTAGATTCTAAACCATCTTAAATATAGTACTGTATAACCACACCATAGTAAGTATTGTATGTATCACAAACCTGACTTCTCTTAGTGTGCATTTATTAATGGAATATACAGTAGATTACAATACAAAAGTTTTTTTAATACATTACGCCCAAAATATGCAACAGATCATAATGGAAAAGTTTTTTAATACATTTTGCCTGAATATTAAATAGTTAACAAAATAGAAAAGCTTCTTTGAACAAATTTCGCCTTTCGTGACAAAATAAAAAAAATATGCACATAGTTAAAGTGGTGTTATCTGTTCCATGAAATCGTGAAGGGCTTAAGGGAAATATTTCAAAATATATATATATATATATATTTTTAATACAACTCCATTTTCGAATATACATCAACATTTGTGCTACCTCGTACGTACGATATAATTTAAGTAATATTCAAATGTACTGAAAAATAAATGCGTTTGGTCAATATTACATTTCAAACAATAGATAGACCCAACCAAGCGTACAATAAAAAATTAGGCGCGTTGAACTCTTTTCTTAGAAAAATTGAAAATTAAATAGGTCATAACATGTGTAATGCGAACATAAAAAAATGTGCTGGTCAAATATTCGGAACTCAACCTAATTGTAATTAAACGGTCATTATTCTAAAAAAATATTGACGCAAGTGCTCTTGTGCGAAAAATGTAATTAAACCGCGCAAATTCATAGTCTTTGTCAATTTGGTATGGGTGCGTTCAAAGAGAATATCGTAACTGATATATTACATATTTAGTTGTTTATCGATAAATTGAAATACATTTTTTTTTATTTAAGACATTAAGTTTCTTATCGATGAGTTTTAAATAATTTTATGGCTTTAAAGTATTCCAGTTTTTAATTTTTTTTTTAGAATGAGAATAAATAAAAAAATACTGAAATGTTTTGAGGAATCCATAACGAATCCGAATGAGCCAAAAATTTTTTAAAATAAGTTTTTAATAAAATTAACCTAATATAAGACTGACAAAATATAATATTGAAAGCTAATATACAATCCTTAACATATCATCGTGTCTTTCTTTTGTCTTGTGCTATATACAATAATAATTCTCCATTATTATCACAAGCCCCAAATTAAACAAAACAATGCAAATTCATCAATGTAAACAATCATTATTTTAGTCCGTACATTCAATAACAAACCAAAAGTTTGGTTGTTTTCGTTCTAAGCTGATAAATTCAAATTATTTCTAAATCGTTTGTCACTGAAATAAAAGCCTATCGAATAAAGCCTTAATTCTTTTTGGTTTTTAAGTATTAAACATTAGTATTACGTTAGAAATCGTTAAAACTTTATTAATTTGCTACGATTTAAGACACAGCAACAACAAAGGTTGGAATGTAAATTACTTCGCAACACGAACATTGCAACTATTTAAATTCTGCATAAATTTTACCTTCGCGCGCGATGCCAGCCTTCGCGAAGAACGGGAGACGACATACATTCAAGCACCGAATGTTATGTATCACTTGTGATCACTTACTATTTATTTCGCTTACAGCCGAGTACTGAAATAACTAATTTTTTTATTTTATTTATTTTAAGACGCGCGCGTCCACCTGCGCGCGCGCATTGTTCGACACTAAACGAACGCAAGAATGTGTATTTCCTTGAGCACGACCGGGCGCAGCCTGTGATCGCGACGTTGTCGTAACCCGTATTTACTGAGGTGAGATATTGCTGGATTTGTGATCGCTGTTTCTGTAGAATAAAATAGAAAAATTTGATACTAATTTCGAATGGGAAATGTACCGTTTTACACAGATTTACGAGCGCGAGTCGAGGAGAAAAAGTATAACACTAATTTTCATTTAATACCGTTCGAACTGATCGTTAAAAATAACTGTTATTTGAAAATTATCTATTTTATGTGTGATTTGTTTGAATCGTGATCGTATATTGATTACAAAATCAAAATGGCCTTCAAGTTGACCAGTCGCATGTAATAACTTTAAAGCGGATTGCACTAAATATTTACGTTTACAAAATCGTGAAACGTGACTTGAAAGTAATGAATAATCTCAAATTACCTTGTTCCATGGATATTTTTCCGTTATATATTATATTTTGTTAAAAAAAAATACGTATAGCATAACACGATTTGTCAAATTTGGTATACATTGTTTTTTTTTTACGTTTTACAAGTTTATTCGTAACTTTCGTAAAAAGTCACTGGCACAATAATACTACCCTTGATACACAATTTATCCTTTTTAAGAGTTATAAAATAGACAAATGTTATTTTTTATAATCATTTTAAAACAATTTAAAAGCGTGTTACTTTATATGAGTTTTTATATCATATAATATTTTTGAAGATATTTTTTAAAATTATCTGTCCAAATAAAAATATTCTTAACTTTAAGTGTCTATTTTGTATACGTATATGATATTTTAATTATTATATTGAATTTCAACACCATAAGTTTCACTGCATAGTTGACGTAATCTTATACTTTCGCTATATGACAAATAAAATTATTTTTGTTATGGAGTTACGTACTCTGTCAACAAGCATCGAAATTGAATCTGTTTAATAAATAAAAAATTTTTGATGTACCGCAAATAATAAATATTTGTATCGTATGAATTGCATTTCAAGACAGCTAATTTGATACGCATTGCACTTTTTTGTAAGCATCTTCTATATGGTTTGTTTTGAGGAGACATTCAAGTACTTGAAAACTTTTCTTTCTTTTGCTGAAAAAAGAGTGTAAACAAAGGAATATTGGGGAAAAAAGAATTAAACACTGAAAATTTTTTACGGAAAAAAAATGTATTTTAAATTTATAATACTATTAATTTTTTGTGTTTATAGCAAATTTATTTTAATATATCCTATTAGAAATTAAAGAGTTTTTCCAGAATTGGCGTATGTCTATACTGCTAAATGTGATAGTCTCTGTAAATGAGTTGCTGTTGAATTCAAGAAACCATAGACCTACTTTTGATATTTAATAAAAGATTTAAAAAAAAAATTTACATCTTAGCATGGTGGGAGGTTACTTTACACGGGAAGAGAGGGGAAGCAGCGATTGGAAATTACCGTTTTTTCTTGCAAAATGTGGATCATAATGTGTGTTTATGAGGCGCCTCAGTTTAATGGACTCACGGTTTTCTAGTGTTGTCTCTGTCTAATGGACAGTTTATAATATTCAAATTTTGATTGTTTCTGTCGTTGTCTTCGATATAAAGAAGCACATCACTATTTATTAGATAAAAAAGAAGGTGTAAAAATAGTAATAAAAACAGTCGACTACCCTGGGGGCCCTCCGTGAATTGCGTCGCACGAATTCCGTTTAGTGTTCGTCCCTGGTGTGACGTCACATATTTTGCGACTTTAAATAAAAAAAAATGGCTTAGCATGTCGGATCATGCTAATTATGGTGTTCCAAAGTCATTATTACAATGAAATGCAGTACAGATTAAAAAAGTACGTTGTTAAACTTTTTTCGTGTTTCCCGCACGGAATAGTCATAAACACTTTAGCCGCCTGTAACCAGAAAAACAAGTAGGTATGTCGACTATTACTATTAAATTAGTGTAAACTGAATTGCATCAGCAAAAGAGCGTATCTTCTTAGCATTTAAGTTCTTTTGTTGAGAACCGTAGTTTTTCGGCAATAACTCAAAAAACGGTATATCCGATCATATTCAAAATAATTTTCATTGAAAGTTTTATTAAGCATTACCTTTGTAATTTTTTCATATTATTTGGACGTAGGGTTTAGAAAAAAAAAGAGGGAGGGGACAATTTATGCTACTTTCGAAGAGATCATTTCAGAAAATATTCAATTAGTCAAAAAAATTACTTAGAAAAATCAATGTTTTAAAAGAGCTGTCGAAGTATGTGCAATACGTTGATGTTTGCTGAAATAATTTTTTTTTTCAGCTTCTGTTACATGTATCTAGTGCCCTCACTAGAAATATTTATTTTTTCTATTTAACTACGAAACTAAATAACGGCTTATACAAGACACCTATACTACGAATTTCATCAATCTTGTAGTTTTTGAGAGAAATGCCTGTGACATACGGACGGACATGACGAAACTATAACGGTTCCGCTTTTGTCTTTTTTTCTGGGAATCCTAAAATTCATTAAATGGAAACAACGGTTTCGAAATTATTTACGTATTGCTATTTAAAATCCATCTTCATAAAATTTGCTGTTCATCAAACATTTTAGATTACAGTGGACCTCCGGTAATCCGACAAACGTTTTGCGGGACAGTGTCGGACTAACGAATTTGTCGGATTATAGAGTACTGCCTGAGACCCCCTATAGTACGGATTTTTATGGAAATAGAGCACCTTGTAATCCGACAAATTACGGATCAAAATAATAAGATTCTATTCGAACTACAAATCATACTACACATGTATGTCGAAGTTAGAAGTCAAATTCAAACTGAGCAATAAAAATCAAAATGAAGCGCGTCGAGCACAATACGATGCTGTGGCGGCGCGTACAAATTGCGACCTGTTTAATTGTGCATTAGTGAAGACTTGTCAAAATAATGTTTGTTTCTACATTCGACAGTGATAGGCGTGTCGGATTACAAGGGGCGCCGGATTAGACGGGGGCCGGATTACCGGGGGTCCACTGTAGTTATAAAATTATTTCCATATCTCTATTTAAAATCCATTTTTATATAATTAACAGCAAATCTATATTGCAAATTTTATATTATAAACAAATCTAATCTTAGAATACTTACAAAGCGCAATTCCGTAGGTATAAGCGTAGTTTTTCGTTACTATTGAAGTTTACAATTTTATAGTATTCTAGATTTATACATGTGGCATTACAAAGCTTAAAAAATCGCCCCCTCCTTTATTAGACGATGTCACACCTAGGCGACCTTTCGCTCTCTGAATGTGTAACGTAATTTGTGGATGAACCTATTTCAAACAGCCCAAAATACTCTATTCTTAAAGGAGATTTGAACCGGTTTTTGTAGTAGTCGGGCGATATAAAATAATGGGTTATACAAGAACGAGTTGTTATACATAACAATCATATGTCATAATAAAGTTTTGAATAGCTTGACAATACGCTACTAAAATACACACCTTGTTTGTATGTTTCTTTGTTTGTTTCAATGTAACATGGGATTCATTCACATAATATTATCATAGTGAACTAAGCCGGTTATGACTTCCATGTTCATGTGGAGATATAGTAAGTGAGACAAATTTCGTCGATTTGGCATGGTCTTAACATTTCAAATCATCATCTTATTTGAACATTTTTCATCCAACATTCGTCGAATAACAATTATTGTCGAATTAATTCAAAAAAAATCGAATTTTGAAACGATGACTCTTTGCATGGAATACTTGACACAATTCAATGCATCGACATATAACGGTATATTAGCTCAGTGGTTAGGCGCGTCGTTCTCTAACAAGGGCGTCGGCTGCGATTCCCAATCATGGGCGAACTGATCAAGGGGCTTGTAAATTAAACCATATTATAAATTAAACGACAGTAAAACACCCGCATTGTGCCTCGAAGAGCACGTTACCGATTGGTTCCGAGCGTCGCCATCGGGTCGGTGCCAACGGCCTTCAGCAGCAGTCGACTTCCACTGGACCGACGTGGAAGGCCAAGTGTGGAAGGACATGTCGCGTCGGTTAAAAGCTAACACAACATCAACAATCCAGTTAAGTTCTTTTGATTCGACTGTAAGACAGTTTGTATAACCGTGCACACGTTTCCTGTGACCGCTGGCTGAGCAAGCCGGCAGTACTGTATTTGCGCTCCGTTTAAAGGTGGCACGGAAACGTGTGTGTACGTGCGTCCATACGTCGGCGAGGGCTGCAACTGCGAAATGAATCATAACCTTTTAGCTTACATTAAGTTACAGAAAACAGTAATTTCTAAGTAATCGCTTGGAAATCTTATCTGGCATCAGTTTATGGTTTAAGATTACAAAAAAAATCTCATAACATAGATAAGAAAAGACACGCAAGTTTCATTTTAAAAAAACTTGGTAATATTTTGATAGAAATGTGGTATTTATTGTCAATTTTCTAACGGCGTATTGCATGAAAAGACAAAACACGATTCGTTAACGTGAACCCTAAGATTTGACAGAAATTATCAGTCAAATCTTAAGTTTAATATTATAGTTATGATGTACATTTACAATTAAATTTACAAGTGCAATTACCACTCATTAATATATATATGACATATCTGAAATTAATCTCATTTATTGTAATACATTACTTAATGACTATTTACAAGTATGAATGGATACCAAAAATTCTGCTACAAAGTCATTTCGCCTTGATAAGTACCTCACCTGTCTAGCAGTTGATGCCCTCATAATGTTTTTAAAACAATACTTACTACATGGAGGATGGGATCCTGGTGACCTATGATACAAATATTCTGTACTTTACTTAGGTATCAGTATCAAATAGTTCTAGAATAATCTTGTAAATTGTAAAACTATATCCTTAGAAACACGCCATATGTTGGGTAAATGAATAAAGAAATTTATTATATTATTGTTATTGTAATTACCGTCTCCATCTACTGATAGGACACATCCTAAATCGAAAATGAACCTATCTGCGTATGAATCTGATAAGTAAAACAGTTTTGAATTTTCTATGAGGTCGTCGAATACGCCTACGCCAAACGTCGGATAGTCTCATAAAGTCCTTATGAATATAGAAAAAGCATTGTTTTGGTCGGTTGTAGAATAACGGGCGATCACGTTTATTGGAAAGTCGGGTCACAAACCTGAATACCTGCGCGGCGATGACTCAACGCCACGAATACTAAACCACTTGCCCATACAATAGCATTACGGCTGCCGTACGTCGTGAGTTGGTGTCAGATTGTGGGCCTGGCTTGGCACTGGCTCGAGATACAACGAGAATGAGGTATTAATCCAGTCAATATCAGTTAGTTTTCTCTTAGAAGCGAACTATTTTAAGGGTTCTGTAAATTAAGATAAAAAAGAAACGTAATTGAACGAAAACCTTGCTCTACAAGTCACTTATTGGTATTTTGTTGTAGGTATAGTAATATTATAAAGTGTATTGTAGTGTTAATTATACACTTTATAGTATTACTATAATTTATTGGATATTGGATATGTCCTATAGGATATTGTGGCATATGATAATAATTTTCCTCTGAACATCCCTATATACCTATTTATTAAATTAAAATTTTAAGTCGGCGAAATTTTTTTTTGTGTACTATAAGTAAAAATTTGAGTGAAATCTCCATGGTTATACTGTTTGTATCTGGCCAGTTCTGATATCATTAAATACATGACATATTAAAAAAAGAAAAATCGATTAAAACGGTTTCCCGCCACTTTTCTATGGTTTTTCTGCCCATCAAATGAATGAAATAACGTGGGAATTCGGTACCTTTTGAAGTTTTATTACAAAAAAGGACGACACAAGCCGTAAAATAAATTTGTCACGTTTACGGACCTAAAGCAGTGTCGGTAAGAGTAGGACAGAACTGGTTCAATCGTTTTTATTCCGGTAATTTTGATGTTAAAGATGAACCTCGCTCTGGTCGACTAGTTACGCATAAATACGACGCTATTTTGGAAAAAGGAAAGCAAAATCGGCATATTAGTTCTTACGACATAGCTGAAGAACTGGGGATTGACCACAAAATAGTTCTGACTCATTTGAAAAACGCTAGATATACAAAATGGCTCGATGCTTAGGTCCCATGCAAGCTCACTAAAAGAAATCTAATGGATCGTGTACTCATTTGCGATTCTCTATTGAAACGTAATAAAACTGAACCGTTTTTTAAAAGATTGGTTACTGGTGATGAAAAATGGATCACCTATGACAAGAATGTGCGAAAAAGATCATGGTCAAAAGGCAAGCAAGCACCACAGACTTTAGCAAAACCCGGATTAACTCGCAATAAGTTGTTATTATGTCTATGATGGGATTAAAAGAGCATTCTTGATTATGAGATTTTACCATCGGGTAAAACCATCAATTTGGATCTCTACCGTCAACAGCTGATGAGATTCAAGGAAAGAGTAGAGAGAAATTGCCCAGAATCGATCAATAGAAAGGGTGTGTATTTTCATCATGATAACGCCAGACCATACACATATTTAGCCACTCAGCAAATATTGAGAGAGTTTGGTTGGGAAGTGCTAATGCATCCACCACATAGCCTTGATTTTGCTCTCTCAAATTCTCACTTGTTTCGGTATTTTCAGAATTCTTTAAATAGTGTTATGTTAACATCAAGGCAAAACTGTCAAAACTACTTGGGCCAGTTTTTTGATCAGAAGTCCCAAAATTTTGACGTGACAACGTCTTATAAATTGGTTTGCCGGGTGACACTTCAAGAAACTGCGTTACGCTCCGCTCACGTTATGCGCTCACAATGAGAGCGAGTGAGAGGCACGCGCCCCTTCCACTCGGGCATGGTTAGCCCGCCTAAGAGCGAGAGAGACAGACATAAAAAGTGAAAGGCACGCGTTCCTTCCACTCGAGCACAGTTAGCCCGCCTAAGAGCGAGAGAGACAGAGACGCAAATGTATTGCAAGTTATTGTATGTATATTTGTATATAAATACGTATGTATGTGTAAAGGTAAAAATAAAATTTTGTTAATATGAAATTCAGTGCGAGATTCTTTGTATAAATTAATGTTTTAAATATAATTCTTTGTATAAATAAATGTTTTAAATTGTTACTATTATTTCATCCTTCTTCCTACTATACGAATGAATATTCACATTAAAATGATTTTACCACTCAAAGTCGTTGTCACGTAAAACTTTCGCCCGTATACCGACTTTACAGGCAACCAATTTTTTACAGCATGGAATTATATCACTAGCTACAAAATGGAAACAATTTGTTGAACAAAATAGCACATATGCATTATAATTAAATGTACATGAACAATGATGAAAAATTGTCTTGATTTTTTGTATAAAATACGAAACAACTTTCCCCCCAATCTTATATATAGGTAAGTTGTCTACTATTAGATATTAAAAATTTAATATTTTGTAGATAAGAATGTCGGATAAAATGTCACACAAGAATATGTTCTTGTTTTATACTTTTTAGAGTGCTATTTTTTCGTAGTCAGGTTTTATAATGTTGAGCGATTTCAAATTTCATCTTTACAATCGTCAAACGAAGCCTAGGGTGTGGGAGTCCGAATCCAACCTTGGCCGGTTTTAAAAACATTTATCTTTTCTAGATCATCAATTTTTGTTTTCAGCACGTCATTCCCTTTTAGAAAGGTTTTTTCTTCTTTCAGCAGGACGAAAAATTATCATTATTTTCGATTGACGAAAATAATAACAGGTATCGGATTTATGTGCTTTGGAAATAAATTACTTATAACCATTATGATATCTAATAATGGTCGTGTTCATTTTATTATTACGTAAATGGCAATAATCCTCTTTATAAACTTACTAGCTTTCCTCCTCCAGCTTCGCTTGAATGGACGTAGAATGCATTCCTTCACTGATATTACTGTCAATTCTAATCTCGTTTGCGCTTTCAATTCTAGCCCCGGCACTGCTAATGCCGATCCCGTTCTCGTTTTCTCTCCTGGTACCAGCTATTGATTCTGCTCCCTGCCTTGCTTTCAAAACGTTACCGCTACCGATTGCTGCTCCGATTTGTACGAAACCGGAACAAATGGTAGTATCAAATTAAAATATGGATTAAAGTACTCGGATATAGTGTTTCTATGAGTCTAAGAATTTCTAGAACCGTTTCTAATACTTTGATTCATATAGTATGATACAGTACGAATATATGGACGGAGCAAAGGATAAATGTCAGAAGGTAAATTAAAAACACATGCATATTGAAATGTAATGTTGTGTCAAATTTTCAAGGTAATTAACCGATTATGTTTGGAATTTTGTGATGACAGGTATATGGAAGCCGATAAATTAAATATATGAGTATGTTTACTGTTAGTTATGAGTTTAAGCTTAGACACAATGGATTATCTACAAAACAAGTTTATATCTACACATTTTTCCATACTGAGTTGATTGACTTAAAGTTTTCTACATAAAAATCTATTATCACGACAATTTAATATAAATTGAGCTAATCTCATGATGATGGCAATAGAAGCGCAGATGATTGTAAAATCCTATAAGGACTATTAATAACCCTCTTGAGTGACGTACTTTACGTTACAAATTATTTATAACGATACAGTGCTCATAAAGTCACAAAATACATTTTAGAAAATGTAAAATGTTGGTTGGTTTTAGCTAGTTTTATCTACTTTTTATAGATATCGGTTGTTAACGCATAATTAAAAATAATTTTACCATTACAAAACATTGCGATTTGTAGTTGTATTATGATTATTATTATTAGTATACTATTACATTATACATATGGTTTTTATATATGAAAATTCATAAACTCGCCACAAAACTCGAAAAATAATCTTTCGATTGGACTTAAAATTATGAACCAACGTTATATGGAAATACGTTCATTTTTTCTGATATCTACTAGCATTTATTTTTCATATCGTCCACGTATTTTTAATTTGAAACGAACCACTAAAAGAGAGATTCTAAAAATTATTTAACGCGTGAAAAACTACATATATAAATATTTTATTTTAATACTAGTATTTGCTTTGGTTTCATACAAATCAGAATTGAAAATTGTTTACAGTATCGAAGTTAAAAGCAAGATGGGAAGCAAAATAAAGAGCCGATACCGGTACTAAAATTGAGAATGGGACTGAAGCAGTGGCGTAACTATACCATCTGGGGCCCATGGCAAATTATTTAGGCGGGGCCCTATCAGCAAAAATCGTCACGTTGTACTTAACGTACTGGAGTACCTACTTAGTTTAATTTTAATAATAATAAAAAATTAATGTAGTTAACCAACTAATTAAATTTTATTTTCAAGAGAATTTAATTTCAATAAGATATTTATTGAAAAAAATCTTTTCTCCGAGCTTTCTGTTCCGCAAAAGTATCTATGATATCATCAAAATTTAAAGATCGGGTCATAGAATTTTCAATAGACAGAATAGCCAAGTTACGTAATCTGTCTTGTCCCATGGAGTTTCTTAAATAGGTTTTATTAATTTTAGTGTTGAAAATGATCGTTCAGCACTAGTTGTAGTCACAGGAATTGTAACAAATAACATTAATGCAGTGCATACTTCAGGAAAGCTGCAGGACATAAAATGATTCTTTATTATTAATAAATCAGCAAGGTCTCTAATACATGAAGACTTCTCTATGTCGTCTCTGAAAATGGACCGAAAACTGAGAATTTCCCTGGCAAATGATTCAAATATATCTTTTGTATGTATATCAAAAAATTCTAGAGCTTTTTTTAATAGATCAGTGTCATTTAAAATTTGCGAAGTCGAAGGTTGCAAAACACTAAAATTGGAAACAATTTCATTCATCGGCAGGAAATGCAATTTCAATTGATTAATAATGATGACCAATACTCGATAAAACATGTTCACTTCGAACAAACTTTCTGGATCTTGGAGACGCTCATCTTCACAAAGTTTGTCAAAATGGCGATTTACCTTTCTCTGACGAGTTTTAGAAAATTCAGGGTTAAGGGACCATTCTTTTGCTAAACTATTTGCTTCCATTTTTAAATCTGCTAATTCATATCGATACCTTTCCAATTCCTCTAGACAAATTTTCAAACGTTTTAAGGCATTTGAAAGATCGATGGCTTTAGACTGAAGTGCTTTGGAGGCAGCATCGACAGTTTATATAATTTTACAATGGAAAACCAATAAAATAATAAAATTGTAGTTCTGGATCTTCTTCTTGAGTGAAATAGCTTCATTTTTTTCATCTGATTTGGAATTTCACAGAACTGCTATCGTAAGCGCTTTTTGGACTTCAAGAAACCGAACTTTTAAAGCAAAAACAGCATCATAACGTCCAGCCCATCTAGTAGGGTTTAGAATATACAATAGAATAGAATACAATAGAATATACAATCTTGTGATACTATGTCTAAAAAATTATAAATTTGTTGAACTGTATCAAAAAATTTTTTGCATATCAATAACCTCTCTTACTGCATCATTAAGTACTAGATTTAAATTATAAGCAGCACAGTGAACATATACGGCTCTTGGCTCGATATTTTTTATGAGTTTTTAAACTCCACCATAAGTCCCTTTCATTGTGTTAGCACCATCATATCCTTGTCCTCGACACTTATTTAGAGGAATATTTTTGTCATTTATAGATTTAATAATTTGTTTGGACATTGCTAAGGTAGTTTGGTCCTCAACTTCATGAAATCCTAAAAATGACTCTTTAATGACGAGTGCCTTTGGGATTCCAATACCATCTTTCCCGATCATAAAATAACGGCAAAGTTCACACATTTAATCATTTTTTTAAATATCTTGAGTTGTATCGAATATGATAGAGTAAAATGATATTTTATCTGGCCTTTTGGTTTGCTTAGCAATTCTTGTAAAATCGGGTCGTATTTTCCTAATAACTCAACAATACTCAAGAAGTTTCCTAGGGAGCTCAGATCATTGCTATCTGCCTTTCTCTGTGGCCATGAAAGCCTAAATTACACGTTGAAATGCCAGAGTAACATCAAGTAGACTAGAAAGTACTTGGCGCCAAAAGATTTTTCTTCTTTGATCACGGACTCTTGCTCTTCATCGAGTATTCCGTGTAGCCGCCACTGTTGATACGTAAGACAAGAATCCAGATGAATTTTCGATGTCTCGTGTCTTTCTATGGCGTCTACAATATATTTCCAGTCGTCATAGCCTTCCATCCAAACATTTTGTATTTTTTTAGATGCCTGATTTGCGAATAACCAACACGGTTCACAATACGCCTACTGAAATATTAAAGAATATGATAGCCATGTACGTTCAAGTTTCACGCCAGACTTGGAAACAATATAGTAATGTTTTTCTAGAAAAGATCTATTGCCACTATCTTTTTAGAAAGGGCCATAAAGTTTACAATGTCCGTTTTCGATCACGAACCGTTTCACTTGATCAGTTAGCTCTTTAAAATTACCCTTATCAGTAACATATGGTGAAAATTCAATATTGTTCACACGAAAATATGGTTCACTTTGATTTTTGCTAGTACCTTGTTGTGGTTGTACTGGATCTGGATGGACACTGGTGCCGGGTGTTGCATCTGATAATTCTGGTATACTTTTAGTAAGGTCCAATTCTTCACTTTTGAAGCACTGTCTAATCGTGTTTCCATTAATAAAATCATCATTCTTCAAGTACCGACTAATTTTAGATAACTTTTTATTTTTTTCTTCAGTCTCCCTCTTTCTCTTTCGTTTTTCACTCCCACTTAGATATTTTCTAGAACTAGACATTTTATTATGTAACTTTCACAATTACTTTATTTTGCTTCAATTAAGCAACAACTACGAAAAAGATACAAATAGCCAATTCCATTATAAAACAATTAAACAAAGAATGCGCAGTAGAGCCCTCCGTAAATATAAAACAGCAAATCCGGGATACCCCTAACGTAGCCTTGCTACTCGTCCCGACGCAAGCCACGAAAAAAGTACTTTCTTGGTTAACAAAGTGAAAGAATTCCGCGATCGTCAACGCTCACCCGCGCCATCGACGTACCGCGACAAAAAATGAACCTTAATGAAATCTTAATGCTTAGTTTGAATTTGTATTATGATCTTTAGCTGTCTCACTTAAAAATATATTTTTTAAGTAAAATAAAATTACATAATATAAATAAATAATAATAAAACAAGTACCTACCTACGTAGGTACAAAGTTAAAAAAATATTTCTGAGCTCGCGGCCTCTTGGGCCGGGGCCCCCTTGGGTCGGGGGCCCGTGGCATTGTGCCAGCCCTGCCGCCCTATAGTTACGCCACTGGACTGAAGTATACATAGAATGTGAGGCCAGGATAAAAATCAAAACCGTGATCGAGATAGTAATAAACAACAGTAATAGATACAGAAAAAAAGCTTGTGTTCGAAATTGGGATTGAAGAAAAATCGATCAAAATAAAAGTTGAAAAAAAAAGACTTCATTCACTCGGACAACGCGCAGGTAGTAGGTAATTGTAAAATTAATTTTGCCGTATTAAAAAATTAGTATTAATTAAATAAAATTGAAAATTATTGTTTTTGTTGCCTGTATAAAAAACGTTCTCACGCCACGAAGTTTAAATTTTATGTAGTGACATCACATCGATTTAATAGTAGTTTTAGTGCGAACTTTGAAAAATCAACATTTTATTTGGATTAGATAAATTATTTGTGTATATTTTTAGTTATTTTTTTTTTGGTATGTGGGTCTTCTTTATGCATGTACTAAAAAAATTGAACTGTACTCATTCCTTTTACAGTACTTTTACTTAAAAAATAAAATGCAATGATTCATTTATTGAACCATTAGCCTGTTTATTTTATTTGTTACATTTCACTAGTTGTAAAATAAAATTTAGAAATGACTATGGAACGCAGTTTCCAATGGCTACTTTTCTGGCGTATATACATATAAAAACTTGAATAAAGGGTCTCATTTGTTATTTTAGAACAAAATCTACTTCTGTTAAAACTTCATCAGAATTTGTTCAACCGTTTGAACTTAAAAATTTAGAAAAACTTTGATGATTTTGCAACAATAAATTGATAACGTTTCACACTAAATAAATCATAAACACTATAAAAACATATCAAAATTTTATATTAACGTTTTTGTATATTTATGGCATTATTTAAAATGAACGCATTTTACCATAGCACAAGCTACCATTCACAAACGTCATTTCTAATATAGAGTGTTTTAGGAAACACGATTGCTAACACGATGTTTATTGGTCAGTTAATATAAAAGATATTTCGACTAAGATTTTGACCAATCCACAAATAATGTGAAGCAAAAATAATGTCAGAATTGGTAATGTACATTGAAAACAAATTGTTTACGTACGCATTCTCCAATGGCCATATATAGCCGAATGTTTTGTATCTACCTATAAAATAATCTAGAAAACTATGTAATTAACTCTATACAATTTTCACTTAAAGTTTACCTCCGTATACCGCAAGTCTTTTAATTAATTTTAATGTCGTCTGTCTCTGATATGTTTTAGTTAAACAAGTAAAAGAAACGTTTTACCGGGGTATGAAGTGTTTGAAAATTATGTAAAATATTTATAGAGTTATTGATTAGCTCGCCAAATTCTTTTGTTATATGTCCAAGTTAAACACGAGCGCTTTGTCTCAATGAACATATTGTATTAAAGGTGTCATCTCAACTTTATTTATTTTCGTTTCAATGGAAACACTTTAAAAACTCAAACTACTTCCTATCACAAATGATATTATTTTTCAGATAAACATGGATGTTGACGATTCGGCTGTAGACTTGAGTGTAAGGTAATTTCTCACATAAAGACCCTATTTGCTCAAGTTATTGTTATTAAGATTATAAGTAAACCATTAACCTCCATATCGTTACTTATTGTGCTGCAGGTCGCTCCCGCCCGAGTTGAGCGAATTAAAAGCTTTAACTGCTAGTGGACTTACGATCACGCCTGCTCAACCACCGCCACATGTTAGTCTAAATATCTTATGCACTTTCATATTGCATCTAAAATAAAATTTAAATATTGTCTTTATATTTGCAAGCTAAGCTTTTATTTTAAAGCTAAAATGGAACAATGATAACCTAAATCTTATGTTAGAACATAATTAAATTGTTATTGTAACATATTTTGTATGTATGCAAAAATTGAATATTGGTTTTACCTATTAAAATTATACAAACTGAGCTGTCATTATATTTAGATTTTCTGGACATAGATATAATCTATACGTGCTTTACTTCATAATATCAGGTCACAGAATATTTTACTATGACTTGTTTGAATTGGAATATCAATTACATTAAGCTTTTAAATGTTGAATGAAAGCATTATGGAGAAACCACATCTTGAAAGAGGTTTGCTAGGTCATTCAAAGACATGAATTTCCCTACACTTCTTGTCGGGTCAGTATATTTGAAAGAGATGTCTACCATGTAGTAGGACATTATATACATTGAACAATTACAATAAATTAAATAATTGATCGTTATTTGATGCAAGCATAACTCACTTTTCAGCTTTATTTGGTATGCACCAGAAGTTATATTGAAAGTACTTTTCATACTATATATTCTAGTTAAATTGACATTGTTCAAGGTATAGTTTCCATGAAACTTACTAAGATCTAAATGATTTACTATCAATTGTGTACATGTAGTTAATATTAATGTGTATTATTCAAAATATCTTGTTTCAAAAGGGAGTGGTAAGCGTGTGTTACGGCCACGCTCAGACCACCGAAGCTATGCTGAGAGCCCAGATATTGTGCTTCTTCCTGCTGCCCCGCCACTACGGAAGACCAGTATCACTACTGCACCCTTTTCAGGTAATTCATAGTTTAAGCAATTGTAATTTAATAAAAGCCCTTAAAGGCTGATTTGTATCACAAGTTGCCTATAAAATGCATCGAGATAATTTCTTTAACTATATATATTTTAATTATAGCCCTTTGAACAAAACAAGCAAGAGTTTTTTGTGTAATATCGCTCAATAAGTAAAATATATATGCATGTGATGTAAGAAATGCTGCATTTTTTATTATTTTTTGTAGAAATTATAAATGCATTTGATATATAATATTTTAAATGTAAAAATTAAATGCTAAATTCAAGTTGAAGATACATAAACTCTTCTCTTGTCTTATTTGCTATTTCAAACAATTGTTCTCAAATTCCTATTAAATTTTTCTAAACCCTTCTCTTGTCTTATTTGCTATTTCAAACAATTGTTCTCAAATTCCCATTAAATTTTTCTATTTTATACTGTGGATACGTTAGATTGGATATGTTTTGTAAAATTAGTGAGTTTTTGAGGATTTGGAGACATTTTTCAATTAGTGAATTATTTATGCAAAGACTGTAACCGGCTTTGTCAGGACTGTTTTTTCAATTTTTCAACCACTTTCTGATAATTAATACTTCAATTTATGTTAAGTTTGCATTTAATTCATTTACATTGTAATATTATTCCTAACTAAAAAGATAATTTAAACATACTATGTAAAAGGATTTTTCTAGGAATGAAATAAAACGGACATAAAATCATAGCACCAGATAAATAACTGAAAAAGAAAATTCTAATAAGGCTGTTATTGATTTTGCAAATGATTTATAATTTAAAAATTGAAAATTGAGTGGAAATGTGTTCCATAGTAAATTGGTCTTTCTCCTTTGCATTGAGAATAACAAAAAATATCCTTTTAGCCATTCGGTAAGTCCAATAAATACATTTCAAAGTTAAAAGAAACATTTTCAGTTTATTTTTAAGTTTTATTGGTAGCAAAATGTAAAAAGAAAATTAAAAGTAATTGGAAAAAGAATAATTATATGTCAATAAATATTTATTGCTGTGTTTTTCCCAAAATTCAGTGTTTTGTAGAATCTGCCCTTGTTTTATAACATAAATCTTAATTTCTTTTGTACCTTTATAATTATTAATTTACTATTATAAAGGTATTTTTTTAAGGTGTGTCATGACATATTTGTCATAATTAGAAACCAAATAATGTTTGTTTCTAATGTTTACTTTGTTTATTAAATTATCATACAATAGGAAAACCTTTATATTCAAAGTATAGCCAATCGTATTCTATGGTCTTAACCCAACATTCAGCAAGCTGTCTGAGACCTTGATAAAACTATTGCCTGGGCTTAGATGCAAACAATTGCGGTACTGCATTTTCAACGTCTCCTTTAGATTCAAAAATTTTTCCATGAAAGAATTCAACCATGGATCTGAATAAATAGAAGTCTAATGCTGGATGTGGATATGGTAAGAGTTCAATAAAATTATATTAAAATCTTTGCAAAAATTTGAATGTAAATTTAATGGAAAAAATATATGTGTATACTAGAATAAAATCGTTATTCTAATCTTATAATTTAGAGATTCTAAATATGGAACCGACTAGGTTATCAGCTCCTTCGTTCTGTCTTGATAACATATTCATGAATATTAAATCAGTGTATATGACAAAATGTAAGATCAGAATTGAACCTGTGAACACTGGTCCTCTTGAGCAGTTTAGTAATAATGGACTAAAAAATTGGTCTAATTTATGATATGGTAAAGACCCTAATGAATTGTTTAGTTTTCTGTGAATTATAACCAGGTCTGAATGCAACAATGTTTTTAGATCAAAAAATATTGATGTCAATAATACCTTATCATGTACTAATTGGATGACAATGGGCATTCATATTAACAGGCATAGATTATATGCACTTTCTGAGGATAAAACTTTTAATAATTTGGTTATTTTTGTCAATTATGTAGGAAAATATGCCAAGGTATTTAGGCATGTATATGCAGGTGGAAGCACAATATTTATCTTCAGTGAAATAAAAAAAACTGGCCATAAAAATGTCGGCCCCTTCTCAATGTAGGATTCCGAAGCCATTGCTATAAAGAAATGCACTACAGATGAAAAAATTATGTGGATACACTGTTTTCCAGGTTTCCCTCACATAATAAATATAAGAACATTAGTCCCCTATAACTAGAGAAACAAGTAGGTATGTCGATTATTACTCTTAAATTAAAAAGCACCAGTAAAATACCATATTTCCATGACGCTTATGCTCTTTTGTTGAAAAGTACAGTTTTTCAGCAATAACATGTTGAAAGTATTTATTAGCGTTACCTTTGTAAAAAAATAAAGAGGAGGGGGTACAATTTATGCTACTTTCGAAGCTATTGTTTCTGGAAATAATCACTTATTCAAAAAAAAATTGCTTAGAAACCCTAAAGTGTTTTCAAAAGAACTGTCGAAAAATATTCCACACGATGTTCTCTGAAAAAATTTTTTTCAGCTTTTACATGTATGTGGTAGAAACATTTATTTTTGTTATTTAACTTTTAAATTAAGTAGCGGCTTATGCAAGACACCTATACACTAATTTTCATCACAATACTTGTAGTTTTTGAGTAAAATGCCTGTGACATAAGGACAGATGGACAGACATGTCAAAACCATAAGGATTCCATTTTTGATATTTTCGCTCAGAACCCTAAAAAAGCACTGATGTGACAAAAAGTACTATAATCAATAACTAAATTGGTAAACATGCATTCCATCATACAGAATTTTAAATTTAAAACTGATGATACAATTTTAAACAAAGACGTAAAATTGCCTTTTCTTTTCAAAAATTCTTTGCTAGTGTTTCAGTTTCATCTACACAATTTCTAAAGATTTTTGTTGAAGCATATGTCGATGCTTATGACATTCTATTTGATTTTACTCATATCATTTATAATGACGTTCTTAAAGCATTCAAATCTATAAAAATCAAAAGACTGCCGATATTGATGGCATTCTGTAAAAAAATATTGATTCAATAGTAGACTACATTGCTGTATGTTATTGATCTATGTTAAGGGTTATTTTTAAAGCTTGTGTTGATTGTGGTGTATCTCTGGATCTTATGAAGCAAAGCAAAGTTATACCATTATTTAAAATTTATTAGTGTACCTTACCTGATCTTAGTAAATCATTTGAGGGGCAATGTGTTTGCTTTTATAATAAGATCCCATATAAAATTCAAGAGAGGGAGACTTGTAACAAGCTATGACATGTTTAAAAAGAAGTGCATGAATTTTGGTCACAATAACCGACATTGCTTATGAGACACCCTCAGCAATTACTTTTATAATTAGTGAGGTTCCAATATTTTCATACGTATAAAAACTTTATTAAAACAAAAAAGTAACCACTTATTAATGATTTATATTTCTATATAACAGACATAAGCAGCAAGCTGAACGATCGTGCAGTGAATGTATCAATAACCCCAAGTGCTGTTCCTATACCGGAACCTAGATCACCAATTCATGAAGATGATGACTCATCTGATGGTGAAAATGAGTCTATACCTGTACTTAGAGTAAGTATCAATGAATAATCTATTTTTTAATAGATCAGTCAACACATGTATCCCTCTTCATAAAAAGATGGAAATTTATTGAAGTTTTATGTAATAAAACTACCAAGTGTGCACCAATCTAATAAAACTCAAAACGCTTGCTTCTTCAAAGTGAATTGCATCGATTTCTATGTATATACTGCATGCTTTGATAAGTTTTTACATCTGGTAATATGTACTTGGGATGGAGTCAAATTGTTCTATCTCCACATTTGACTTTATGAACATTTTATAATAGTTATCTGTCGAAATAGTGTCTCGTTACTCAAATTAATCCCAATTGGCCGGAGCAATATGGTAATATACATAAAACGTGGTAAAGCCTCCATTTTATATAATTCGACTTTTACTTTTTGGTCAGAATTATACTTATATCCAAATGCATTGTCTTGTTGAAGTGATGCATTTTCTAATTAACTCATGATTGATTTTTCTGTATAAAATTGATACTGCAGTTTACTATAAAAATAAAAACAATATTAATGTTTTGTAAGAGTACTAAAATGCTGTATAATTCACAACCACTAGAGTGTGGCTGGTGTTAACATGATATGTAACACTTCTTTGTTTACCGTAAATAGTAAGTTAAGGATTGAAATTGAAGAAGATACCGTGATCAGAATCGAGAGCGAAATCGAGATGGAATTGATAACAAAGTATCATAATCAAGAATTAAACCAGGGCCATGATTCATGATTGACAGATCAGGCAATACAGAAGATATAGTATAGTACAATTGGTTCATTCCGTATTTCTGTAAAACATTAACATGTGTGAGTCATTGACATGATATAATGCCAAAGAATACACTTTTGATTACTGTTAAAATGTAAGCTAGTCTTTCAATTCACAATAGCACTCTTATTACTCTAAGTGAATAATCCTTGTATTATTAGATATTGAGATACAAATTTATATATTGAGATACGAAAATAATAGGAAAAACAGTCCTAATTATACCGATAACCTTTTTTATTTTGATAAAGGTTTGCTATTCGAATTTATTTATACAGTTGTCTGATCTGGAAAAACCAGATAAGCAATATATAAATGTTGCTTTATTTAGCAGCATTTGGCAGTATTTTTAAGAAAGTAGATTGTTTCTATGCCATGAACTACATATCGCACTATATGTGTTATTATGCATCTATTTAAATATTTATTTTTGAAAATGAAAGTAGGCCATTTTTTCCATGGAAACTTATCATATTCCTACAGCAAAATCGAAAGACGCTATGCAAAGCTGCGTTGGCCAGGTGCTAAGGCATTTGAAACTTATAATAAAATATGTCTTAACCAAATTTCGAGTATTGCATATATGTAGTAGCCCCTGTACAGTTTATATACTAAAAAGTCTGCATAGTTAAATGCTCAAATATTGCAGCTGCAACAAGAATTGTCTAGTGCAGAAATATGGGAGCGTGAAAGAAAGTTGCGTGAACTTCGCGAAAAACTTCGAGCTGAGGAGACCAAGTTGGTGTTGTTGAAGAAGATCAGGCAGTCCCAACAGCCTGTTCTACAGTCTACTAAGGTAAGACCGCTTCAGTTTTTTTTAATCAATTTTGATTAATTCAGAATAAGTATATTATGTTATTGAATTTAGCAAATACTTTCCTTCAGTCCTCAAAAGATTCTACCTTCACATTATTGTCTCAAATCCAGTTGCAATATTTGCCACTGTTTCAACCTAGTGATGTCATTGTTAGTATTAACCAGGGCCTGTCGAGTTGGTTTCCTTCATTAATGAAGATATATTTGTTGGAAAATAAATTTAATATGACATTAAATTTTGGTGCTACAACTTAAGTCATAAGCATAAACTTAAGTCATAAGTAATGAATATTTACATAAACAAAGTCAGCCATAGAAAGTGTACATATCATCTGTCAATTTCTTCTCCTAACCTACTTCAGTTGCCAGTAATGTGTTATTGTGTTAATGTCTCTTTTTTATACGCCTCTTAATCCTTGATTTCTGTTTAATGCTCATTGCCATTTATCACAAAAGCTTTGTATTGATTATTTTGAGCAGATTTTTGGAAGTTGACAATCCGTTTAGGTAGGGAACCCGTAGGCAAGCAAACATACTTTTTCATATTTCTTTTTTACAATTGCCTATATAATTGAAAATAAATATAATGGTCTAGGTAAAGTTTTGGATAGGTTAAATGAGGTGTTTGGACTTTTCATTAGAGACACATATGTTTTCAGGAAAGTAACACTGCAACGGGTACAACATTAGCAGGTAGCGGTTGTGTCGTCCCTCCAGGAGTCACCGTCACCCCAGCACCACCGCCTGCCCATCAGCATGCCAAGGTTAGCAACATTTTTCTTGCTTATCTTCAATTACGTGATTATAATAAACTTAAAGTATGTGAGTTATTGATGACACATTTATTGTTTGTGCTGATATTTAAAATAATGTTATATTGCCACAAAAACTGTCTCCAGTTTATTTAATTTGAATAATAAATTCATAAACATATGATTGAAAAATGTGTATAATAATGCAGTTAGTCTAAGCCTCTTTTTTATAAAAATTGTCATTAACGTTTTGTACGCGCGATATTAAAACTACCTTCTCCCCTTGCAGGCGCAACTGTTTTTGAGGATTCTCTGGAAAACGCAACCTAATCGCAAATCTTAATAAAATCTACTGAAATGTTAATATTTATCATTTTACTATTTTTTTTTCTATTTACAGTTAGACTTTTAATACACATGAAATACTCACATTATTACAGACTTTATATTTCAATGACAATACAATAGAAATTTTGCGCCAACCAACTAGAATCACGTAGGCTAACTTTCACTGGATGTTAATTTGATAAAATACACTATTTCTTCATAAAAGCTATATAATTCTGTCATAACGTTATTATAGGTTTGATAAATTTACATACACAATAGTAGAACTTATATACTTTTAGTAAAAAATGAACGAAACATGTCTACGAAAATCGCGATGGCGGAGACGAATTACGAAGACGGCAATGGCGCATACATTATGCTCGCCGACCGGTATAAACTCGTCGTGCATATAATTGCGCCCCAGTCGACCACAAGTCGCAAAAAGGAAAAACTAGGAATAAAGTTATTATTTATTTCTTGTATGTGTGATTTTATCAATAAATATGGAAATTCTTTCCAGCTATCATTGTAAAATGTAATAACTGATTTGCCCTTGGCCACTTTGAATACTATTTCTATAAATATGTAATAATTTCACAATAAGGGAACTTTGGTCACATTATTCATGTATTTACTTTTGAGAAATACTACAATATAAAAGTATATACTTTACTGTTTTGCGAACTATTTTATATATTTTGATATATATAGCAAATGGCAACCATAGCACTATCGCTAAGTGAACTGAACGATTAACCAATCTTATAAATACATTGTAAATTTTCTGACGCAAGTGATGAGAAATATACATATTTTTACTGCCTTATTTCCTAAAGAATACAATTCTATTTCTTATAATAATTAAGTATAACCCAGAAATTTAAAGTGATATTTTTGTGTATTGCTGAAGAGAACTAAAGCGCGCGTCCTCAATCAAAGGCGCTCGTGTCCGACGAATTGATAGATCTTGCGGCCTCCATTGAGAACGCGCGCGTTTAATAAGTTAATTCTTTGCTTTGGACTTTCTGTGTAATCCTAATGTTAGCTCAATCGCATCAATTGCTCACAAGTGACTCATAGCCAAAATACTTGTTTTGATTAATTTAAATTTTTTTTAAATTATCATAAAGAGATCAGTATCTGTTTACAAGTATTATTATTGACTGATAAATTATTAATCTTATTACTGCCCACACCATAAACAAATTCTTTCATCTGTATCTGGTTAACACAGTGTCAGAGAATATAAAATAGTTTTACTCTGCAGCGTTCAACCACAAACAGCGCAGCAAGCATCGTTCCAGCCACTTCAGTGACTTCTGGTCGCTCATCCAATTTACCAGGTGGAGCTACGCTCACTCCAGGATCTTATCGGAGCCAGGTGGAGTCTTGTTTAAAATTTTTTTTTATTATTGCTATTCAGACAATAGCCATTGTTGTAGTTATTTGTGTTACTGGCTTCATTATGAAGGTTAGTATACATGATCATAAGATGATTAAGATTATACAAAATTATTTCAATATTACTTTACATTGATTAATAAAATACCCACATTTATTTATGATAGTTTAAGATCCGGCTGCTAAATTAGTACATTAATAATTTAGATTATCAAGAGTTAATTTTTAAGTATTTTTACAACTAGGAAAAGTCATTTTCATCAGGTGCCAACTAAAAATTGCCCCCAGTATTATTAATTAAAATATTATTAATTGACTTTTAGATAAATATTTCGTTTACATCTTATGGGAATAAAACTTGCACCACTACACAACAGTGTATTTAAAGATCTGAAAACTTACAGCCGTCGATCGCTTAGCCGCAACCTATACGCAGCCAGGTGTAAACAGGTATAATTTTGTTTAAAATTTTCGTTTATAATGTATACTCATTTCATTTATACCACATTAAACTTATTTTTTTGTATTTAATGACATAAAGCTGCCTATATAAAAAGCCCGCAAGTCAAAGTTTCCTACCCTTAAACATGCTAAGTATTAAAATAGAGTGACAGAGTGAGTACAGATGCATTTTTTTCCCGAATGTTTTGAAGACCCTACAAGATTTGTTAGACCAATAAAACGTATAAAAATATTTAATTTTGCATCTGACTGTGTAAAAAGAAATATAAAAATAAAAATGGAAATAAAATTTTAATAAAAATGGAACGAGATATTTTGGACGTCTGTTAGCAATTGCTATAAAACAAAAGGTTAATATTGGGTACTGTTTGTCTTTTCCCCTTGCACGACCTGGCACTGTTCTCATGTTCAGGAGATATGTTGGAAACTGATAAGTCAACTTTAAAGCAACAACAATGACGTCTCAAATTGACTCGAAAAATCCTGACAAAGTTGACATAGAAATAATAATTGATGGATTTTATTATATGTATCAAATAGGTGCATATTTGATACATATAATAAAATCCATCAATCTACAATATTTGGCAAACTTGCTGAGTCAATTTTGATAAAACTGTGTGCCAAAAGGCTAAAAAGTTCATATCGTCTTTGATAGATATTTAAAACCGTCCTATAAAGGACTGCGAAAGACAAAACAGGAAGGTATTAACATACCTTATCGTTTAGGAAATGCAACACCTCTAGAGGTAGAGAATATCATTCTAGATGATTCCCAGGACGATTCTGCTGCTGATAACGAGAGATTCTGATATATTGTACGAAGTTGATAGCAGCGATGATAGTGAGAGCAGCCTGAATCGACTATGAATAAATGGCAAAATAAAATCTAAAAATTTTTTTATTAATTTAATCAATCTTTTCTTTTAAAACATTCTTGTTTATTCTGTATAAACAGATAATTATTTTGTAACTTATTATGATAACTATTCAATTATATTGTCTGTAATTTACTGTAAATAATTTACATACCTTGCATTGAATTGAAAATATAAATAAAATAACACATTTATAAAATAAATTAGATTTTTACTTTAAAGTAGTTTGTTATGTGGTTTAAAAACAACTAATCAAAAATCGTTTTTGCAAGAAATATCTGTGAGTTTTCATTTTATGATTATTATTATTTTAATATTTAATGCAATTGTTATTTTCTGAATAATATTTAATATTACTTATAAATTAAATATTATTTTGTTAAATATTGATGCTTTATTCGTTTCATTTTAGAGCATTTGAATCATTTTATTATTAGTTAGATTGTTGGTTGAGAACCCTATTTATGGAGACATGCGCAATAGCGCAAAAACACGTTCAGCTGGCATTTAGTATCCTTGTCTAACAAGTAACCTCGCGCACTCACTCTCTGTCACTCTATTTTTAATGCATGTTTAGGGGTGGGAACTTTTTGGGCTTTTATATAGGCAGCTTTATGTCGTTAAATACAGAAAAATATAAGCTTTAATGTGGTATAAATGAAATGAGTATACATATAAACGAAAATTTTAAACAAAATATATGTTTACACCTGGCTGCGTATAGGTTGCGGCTAAGCGATCGACGGCAACTGGTTTAGATCTTTTAAATACACTGTTGTGTAGTGGTGTAAGTTTTATTCCCAGATAAACGGTATCAAAATTAAATTAATAATATTTTAATTAATAATACTGGCGGGCAATTTTAGTTGGCACCTGATGAAAATGACTTTTCAGTTGTAAAAATACTTAAAATTAACTCTTGATAATCAAATTATTAATGTACTAATTTAGCAGCGGATCCCACTATGATACATGGCAACCAATCACATGTAATGCGATCTCCACAAAGCAATAACAAAGTTTGAAAATTTTTTTGGCACATTTGAAAAAAGCTGAATATACAAAATAAGCTTGATAGTTGTTTCCTACATAAGCTTTCTGAAAGAAATCTATTGAATTGTGTACTAATTTGTGATTTTCTATTAAAATCTAATGAAACCGAACTGTTTTTGGAAAGATTGATTGATGAAAATGGATTACCTATGACAAAAACGTACGAAAAAGATCATGGTGTGAAAAAGGCAATCAAGCTCTATAGACTAGGGAAACCCAGATTAACTCGCTATAAGTTAATGCTATGTGTAATGTGTATGGTGGGATTGGAAGGGCATTATTCATTATGAACTTTTACCACTGGGCAAAACCATCAGTTCGAATCTTTACTACCAACAGCTGATGAGATTGTAGCAAGAAATAGAGAAAAAATGGCCAAAATTGATCAACAGAAAGGGTGTGGTCTTTCACCATAAATGATAACGTCAGACCACACACATCTTTAGCCGTTCAATAAATATTGCGAGAGTTTAGTTGGGAAATTTTAATGAATCCACCTTATAGCCATGACCTTGCACCCTCAGATTTTCACCTGTTTCGTTCTCTTCAGAATTTTTTAGCTAGTGTTAGTTAGCATCAAGAGAGGACTGTCGAAATGACTTGTCATAGTTTTTTTGTTCAGAATACAGCAATGGGATTATGTCATAAACTTACAAAATCGCAACAAGTTCTTGAACAATATTGCATATATATCATAATTAAATGTAAATAAAATGTGATGAAATTATCTTGAATTTGTGTATTGAATCCAAAAGTATCTGTTTAAAGTAAAAATTAAAAAATAAAAATTTACATAAAATAAATATGTGGCGCCATCTATTGGCATGAAAAGGTAACTCTTCGCCTGCGCTTAAAATTCGAGCAAATGACATTTCTGAATGTAATTCTTCAGTTTATTGTTTTTAATTAAAATCTAAGTAATTAAAATAGAATTTAAGTAAAACTGAAAGCGAAAATAACTCTAAAAATAATTTCATACATTTTATTCAGTTTATTCGTAAATCCAGTAATTTCAAAAATAGAAAACTCTCAAATCACATCTAGAACATTGGGTGACGATTCGAGAATCCCACCAGTTAAGTATATAAGCAGGCACACTCGGCGCTTGAGTCAATCTTTTTTCAAACGCTTACAGTAAACATCGAGAAATAAAAGTGAAAGTAAAAGCTTTATACTGTCAATTGCTGAGTAAATTATTCAATAACGTGCTTTGTGATTCTAAGTGAGAGTAATTATTTTTATCATTGAGTAAAGCATCTAGTAAGTGAATATTTGAGTTGTAAGTGAAACAAATGTCTAGGAGAAATACAGATCTGAGGGGCTCCTCCTCGAGCCAGAATCTATTCCTGTGGTGAGCTTACATCCTGTGGGGCTCCTCTTGAGGCCAGAATCTATTCTTGCGTGAGTTTACATCCTGGGGCCTCCTCGCCAGAATCTATTCTGTGAGTGAGTTTACATCCTGTGGGGCTCATCCTAGAGCCAGTATCAATCTTTCTTGAGCAAATCAGCTATTGGTGACATGCTAGAGAGCTCCATTATTCAAGGCCTGGTTTATCTTTTCACCTTGCATGGGGACGGGTTCCCTTGTGGTACCTCTGAAATCCGATACCGATACCGCGCGGTTCGCTTGTCGCGCTTTGCAGGAGTTCCATGAATACATTCTAGAAGTCTTCCTCTTACTTTTCAGCTTCTTTCAGAGTCTAGTTGGGTTTCAGCTTCGAGACACTTCACTGAATCCAGAGAGGCTACAACTCACGCAATTGGTGTCCAGGGTTAACTTCAAGAGGTATTAGGTTCCAATGCCTATATTTTGTGATCATAAGGTGGTAATCGTATTTGTGCGTTCAAATCATTAACTTATAACTTTAATTTTGTAAATTGAGTTTGTGATAAATAAATCTAAGAGAAACGGACTCTCTACCTCTTATCTTTTAACAGTATACATAATAATTTATTGTTACAGTCGTCCAGTTCTAGCGCCGGCAATATAACGCCGTCTGTGACTATCACACCAGCGCCGCCACCCGCCGCCCAGCATGGCACTTCTTCTAAGGTATTTATAAAATTTAAATAAAAAAAAACAAAGTAGTGTTTTGATTTAAAAAAATAATAATAAATTTTGTACATTATTAAATTTAAATTGTAAATGTAGAAGAAAGGAATTTTCCAGGATTACATAATATTATCTTTTATATACATAAATATTTACTGTTGTTAATCATGGATTATTTTCTCAAATATACTCAAAATTCAATTTCAAGTTTATATTGTTTTCAGTCTATTAATTTCTAAAATTGTTTCCAAAATATTTTTCATTTTTTTTATCAATCAACAAATTATTTTACAAGCCATCCCAGGATAACTCATCGGTCACAAGTAGCACAAGCGATGGAGTGAGTATGGTATAACATACTGCTGCTAAGTTTCCTATGACCTAATAACTATGATTTTCGTTAAATAATGAAATGTGTTTGCCATCTTTTTTGAGACATATTCTTGATAGCAGATGATACATTTTTATGTAACTATAATTATTGTTACATACATTTGATTTCACAAATATGACACTTTTTTGACATATCCAGGAGTCGAACTGAAAGATGCTATTCTTAACGATGGACATTTTCTATCTACCCAGTTGTAGCAAATTTAAATTAGATTTAAAAGAAAAAGATTCTGGGTGAATGTATTTGCAGAAAATCTAACATTATAAATATATTGAACAATATGGCATTTCTATCTGATGACTGGTTTTTTTTGTACCATATAATATGTCTAATAGTCATGTTCAATACAGAAAATTGAAAAAAAAAAAAACAGTCTTAATGCCATTCATTGCACATTCTTTATACAAAGCTTTGATCACAGGAGTCAGTAAAATGAACTTTTAGGCATTTCAAAGTGTTCGCGCCACTTTCAAATAGGCATGTACTACTTGCCTTTCTTCCATTCTTTTTCCACGCAGAAGATTCGCTGTCTCCTTCTACCCGAACCGTGGAAGGGATTTTTAAACGCAACGGTCGATATAATTTGATCTTTTTTTATAAGAAGGAAGAAGTACCGTCATCACCGCTATGTGATACCGCGCCGCAATAATTTAATTTATTCGGCAAAATTGTGCCTGTTTCGCCGGCGATGCGCTTGTATGCAAACTTATTGTTATTGATCATTGATGCATGAACTTTGGTGGGTATAAGTATTCCACCTACGTGAACGCCCTAAGGACAGGAGGAGTTCCTGGCAGACCAGGCAAAGGAACGTCGTGAGTAACGAAAGGTGGGCTGTATACGATTCCAGAGACAGTCTTACAATTCCTGATTCCTATCCGCGAGCTGTCTCACACTTAAGCATCCACTTTACGTGCCTATCGGATTTCTGAGGTCCTTCGAAGGGATGTGACACACCAAAAATTGTAAGTGAAACGTTTTTAAATCTTGTTTAAATATACTTTTTTGATGTTGTCTCAGGCCAGTTCACGCTCGGAAGATACCCATACACCGGCGCAGAGACAAGCTGCTGCTAAACTCGCTTTGCGCAAACAGCTTGAGAAGACTTTGCTGCAGGTATATTATCCTTTGATGTGA
>BGZK01001918.1:0-94449 GCA_005406025.1 Eumeta japonica | reverse complement strand
AATTTAATCGATGATGTAGACGAAGAAGAACGTGTATTTAACATGGTACAAAATTTATATGTGATGTTTACAACGTACCAGGAATAACCGATGTAAATGCTGCCAGACTTCAGCTGTTTATTAGGTACATATATGGTATGTGATGTTAATGAAAAATTTCTGCAAAAATATGAGAAACTTCGATGCTTCTAACTTACCACCTTGTAAAGCGAACTTTGGCAACAGTTTCTGACGAGCTAACTATATTGCTAGTGTTTGGAACAATGCAAGTACAAAAATGATTAATATTCTCAATCCCGAAAATAATGGCTGGACATTAGAAGATGATAAATATCATTTTCATTGGTTTGATGGAGATCAATTGCCGGATTTTGTCAGTCGCTGTCGCTGGTAATATGTTTGCTTCTTCCAATTTTGATATCTCTTTAGTTTTCCGAATCTTAATTGGTTGGTTTGTTTTTACAGCCGAAAAGCCGAAGAAAACACTGATGAACAAGATGACGATTTAGACATTCAATATCAAGATTGGCTCGATGATGAATTACCTGACTTCAACGACGATGACATGATGAAATGAAATTAGAAACCAGTCAAATATTTACAAATTAAATTAACAAAAAATGTTTATTTTCGAATTTTTGTAGTCTTGTAAGGTTCGTTACCAATAAATAATTATTTGAAAAGGTTGCTGTTATTTAATTAAATTATTAATACTTTGTAAACCTCTTGATATTTACTTTAAAATTGAAATTAATTCGATTAAAAAATTAACATTCATGAAACAGTCCAAAGGCACGATTCTATAATTATTGCGGTCAGACGAGCGCACTTTCTCAAAGTTAGTCTTTAATTATTTACGTGATTTTCAAATTAATACCTTTAAAATTAATTCTCTATTAAATAAAACGAATACGAAAAGTATATTTTAAAATGACAGGCGTTAATTACTGGGTATGCATTTTTATTTACATTTCAATATTAATTCCGACTTCGATTAGACATACTACACGCATAATACGCACGGATAATGCCGCGCCCATACTCTAACTGACTTTAAAATTGGGGAATGTTTGGCCCTTGATCGGTCACGGTTTGCAAAACGTTTTAAATAGTTGTCTGAAGAACATATAAAAATCAAGCATCAAATAAGTGATCTTTAAATTTTTTCCGAGCTTTAAAGCGTCTGCAAGGTAAAACCGCCGACCATGTGTGTCTGGGTAATGATGATTTAACGTATTGTTATTGAATATATGTTAAATCGGCTATCAGAATTTAAATTAAGGTGAGTGTTTTATGTACCTTGATTAATTGCTACTGAAAATTGGCGTCTGGCCAAGGTAGCGACTAGTCATATGATCATAGTACACACCACTACTCTCGTATTTATTTTGTCCATCAGAAATGAGTGACGTCTGGGGACTCCTGGATCTGGTCTATTATTATTAATAAATTACTATCTTTATGACTGCAACAAATTATTAACAAAAATGAAAATATGTATGTTTTAGTTTCAAAACATACACATAAACTAATCGAGTACCTAAGTATCAGATTATTTAAAAATCGTTTTTTTTCCAACAAATAAAAATAACTGAAAAAAATGATTTTCCTAATTACTTTTATATTGGTAATTCTTTATGTGTAAATACATACATAGAACATCACTTCATTCGATTAACAGACGAGGGAAGGTTTTTAGAATTCCGGATCCTAGACTACATGGTTTTGAATTCGTAGGTATACAAAGCATCTATTCGATCCTGTTAAAGGTTAAAGAGCTCTCTGGCGCGGAAACGTTCTTGATTGTAGTTTCAAAGCACCGCTGAAGTTAGGGCCTGTAATCAAAGCTGATGTGTTTAAAGAGAGTTAAGTCTACCGACCGTTAAAGAGTCCCTACGCCAGGAGACGCTAAGAGCGACAGTGTCAGATGAAACTATCGGAATACTGTACAATGTAGATGAGTTTAAGCACGTTTGCGATACTAAGAAGCTGTGATTTTAATAAAAGCAGTCGAAAATTTGGATGCAAAATACATTTTAATGAAGGCGAAGTTAAACAAAAACTTGTAAGAATAATTAAAACCGATTGATACTATGTTCCTAAAATGTTTTTTTAATGTAGTTTTTTAAATATTTCAAAAAACTCTTTCTCTATTACGTTATCCTTTCTAATAGTTTTGATACTATCGTATAAACACAAAATGTATCTGTGGAAATTCAAGTGTTCTTAATTCTCGAATACAGAATGTGGATTGTTCAACAAAAGGTTTAGTATTTATAAAAAAACAGTGTGTGTTGGACACACGACGTGAAGTGAAACTTCTTTGGCAAAGTATACAGGAATAGAGTTTAGGGTTAAAATAAAGACAAAGAAAGAAAATTATTGTATTATTAATTCATGGTTACAAGATTCTTTTCGTAACCAACTATTATTAAAAACGAAAATCGAAATGAGAGCACAATTTAATTACTAACTAAGGACAATGTTTGTTGGTTGTTTTTATCACGATGATCTCTCGTACATTCCGCCTGTGTCACACGCATATAACCTTCTTTTTCCGCGTGGGCAAGAGAAAGTAAATTTTTCTCGTTATTCTTTATTTGAGATGAATTAATGCCACTATCGGAAGGTAAATCTAATGTCAGCTGCAACAAAATGAGTTACAGGCATTGGGATTGATTTTAATAAAAAAATATTGTATTAAAGATTGTAGTAATGTTTAGTTAAATTTTATTATCAATTTACCGTTGACTTGTGATGTACCGTGGTCACTTAACTATTAGAAACCACTGATATAATCGACAGTTTCACCATTATATTCCATTTATTACATGCATTCTTCATTTTTACAATGTATAATAACCGCGCGTATCTGAAATAGCCGCGATCAGTTGCAATCAGCTGTGAACGCATGGAACACGCGAGCTCGCTGATCTGAGCTGAAAAGGGCGGAGAGGATCCGCCGTGTCACCCGACCGTGTCATTCGAGCGTTTCACTGTGACGTCATAGCACGAAATCACTCTAACATGCCTTAGGAAGTTCCACTTCAATATCGCTTTAAATAGTAATCCAGTATGATATATGTTTAAGTTGAAATAATTATTTAACATGAAAATATAATGGAGACATATTGCTATATAACACTTTAAACTTAAATACGTCGATCACGTAATTTACATGAGTGGGCTTAAGTGGGTGCCGGCTTAAGGCGGTAAATCATCAATTCATACTTCAGATTTCCGATTAAGTTACGTAAGTAAACAAACAATATTAATATATTTCCAAGGACGGATCCAGCCCTCGAGTCAGGGGAGTCACACATATAAAATTCAGTTAGGACTGGCTCTAATTCGATTATAATAGTAAGACAAGTCTCAGCGTCCCTGGGTGCGCCCTGTATGCTTCTTTAGTGTATGTGGACATCCTCCCTTGTGAAGTATATTTTTTTTAGTCACTTTATAAAACTAGAAACAAGTGACAGAAATTCTCATTATCTTATCGCTCTAATGACGTCTAATATTTTCGGTTGAACAGTAAGCGAAACTGGTAGCTACGTGTGATTTTGATATTTGATGTACGGGTTTGTTAAATGTTAAATTTTTTTTTTTTTTTTGTTAGTATTGTGATTATGCGGTATAATTTGTTTTTTAATTTCTTGTAACTTGTTTTTAAAGATTTTTATTAACTGTGATGTAAAATCAATTACTTCGATTTGCACCAAATTCCTTAAGTATAACATCTAAAACATTAATATTAGAAAGTAATGTTTTTCTTTTATTAAATATATTCAAATGTTTTGGTATCACATAACTTTTTAAGTTGAGTAAATTACGTTAAATATAATTCTTTAAGGATATAATTAAACTGAATGTCCGTGTCACCGTGCTTATTGATGTAAGGTGTTTCGCTTTGTTGTTAAAAGGTTAAATGTTTGTTTATGCACTTGTCGAAATTAGCATAATAGTTTATTTTAGTTTATGAATTATTTAGTTATCAAATTGCATTTCGCAGCAGCTAATGATAGTCTTTTATTTAACTACGTTATCGTTTTATTATTTATTTTATTGCACATCTTTATCTCTAGTATTTAGATTTTCTTTCAACTCAAATAACAATCATTAAATTTTTAAATTCTTTTTTGCGGTAGGTAGGCAAATAATTGCAAAAAATATTTAAAACGTTTAGGATCGGATTCGAATTTTGAAGTAAGAAATTAGCATAAAACTGATAATTTCACGACAACATTACCTATAGAAGAAACTTTTATATATAAAAATACTACTTTTTTACAGCATTATTGAGGATCAAACGAGCATGCGCGCCACCAGAGCCAGTGGACATTCGACGCACGTTCTGAGACCGATTTAAATGACCGATTTAAAAAAAGTCGTAATACAATAAATTTTAATTAAATTTAAAAAATATAAAAAGCACTTCAAATACTGTGTTAATCTTTAATTTAAAAATTAGAAACTTAAAGAAGAAACATGTGAATAAGTTCGAAAGTGCCCTTTAGAAACCCCTTAAAAACGCCCATTTATAGCGGTTTATTAATTTATTTTTTTTTCTCCTCCGTGTTGTGCTCTTTTATACCTTTCAACGCTTTAATCATTCATATAGACGTAGAGCTTATTGTAAAAACATTTGGTGTCAAAATCTTGGTCACTGCCTCTCATGAGACGATAAATAGATCCATGGTGGCGGTAAATAAAAATGTGTAAAATACGTGTATGGACAACAGGTGCGGATATTGCTAAACAATAATTCATAAAAAACTGGCCAAGAGCATGTCGGACCATGCTCAATATAGGGTTCCGAAGCCATTATTACAAAGAAATACACTACAGAGGAAAAAAGGACGTTGTTACACTATTTCCATGGTTCCCGCACAGAATAGTTATAAGCACTTTAGTTGCCTATAACTAGAAAAGCTAGTAGATATGTCGACTATTACTATTAAACTAGTGTAAACTAAAGTGTATCAGCAAACGAGCGTATCTTCATGGCACTTACGTCCTTTTGTTGAGAAGCGCAGTTTTTCGGCATTAACTCAAAAACAGTATATCCGACCATATTCAGAACAATTTTCTTTGAAAGTATTTATTATGCGTTAGTTTCACTATTTTTTCATATTTTTTGGATATACGGTTTAGAAAAAAGGGGGGGGGGGGACAATTTCTACAACTTTCAGAGCGATTATTTCCGAAATTAATCACGTAATCAGAAAAATTGCTTAGAATCTTTTTAAAAGAACCGTCAAAATATGTGTCATACATTGATGGGTGCTGAAAAAAATTTTTTAAAGCTTCTGTTACATGTGTAGAGTGCCCTTCCCTGGAAACATTTTTTTTTCTTTTAACTACCAAACTAAGTTAGCGGCTTATACAAGACACCTACACTATAAATTTCATCAATATATGTCTTGTAGTTTTTGAATAAAATGTTATTACATACGGACGGACGGACATAACGAAACTGTAAGGGTTCCGTTTTTGCCAGTTTCGCTCGGAACTCTAAAAAAAGGACCGTATGATGGCATTAAATACTGCATCATTAAAAAGTTCTGAAATTTAGAATAGGTATATTATTTAGTAAATGCAGTGTATATAAATACATATTATTATCAGTGATAACGTCTTGACCTTTTAGTAATTCCCAAAAATTAATTTATAATCTGTTAGCTTACTATTTTTTTATTATTCTACTCAAAATATTTTTATTAAAGCAAAAGTGGAGTGAAATGTTTTTTTGGAACAATATAAAAACAACAGAGAATTGATTGTTTTACGTTCTCAGTTGGACAGAAAGTTACTATTAACATTTGACGTCGAGGGGTAATAGTGCGATACGTATTAATATAGCCGGCTTACGTATTTCATCTACAAATATAATATTCTCATTAATAAACTATTCTATTTGAAGTGTAATATTTAAACTTTATACGTTATACTATTCTGCGGACAAAAAACGGCACAATAAGCGACATCAGAATAAGGAAAAAGAAAGAAACAAAAGCAATAATATTAGGATTAGGACCTAGTTACACTAATGATCAAGATGTCGCATTGCAACATCCGACTATGATGCTGACGATAATTAATTACAGATAATTATCAACTTCTACACAAACTTCCAATTTCTCACTCTTTTGAATAATGTTGGCATATTGGCTTACGCTATCTGGATTAAGCGAGGTGAGGTAAATTAACCTACTTATTTAATAGAAACATGTCTTTTAGGCTGGCGTATAAGCTCTTCAATATTAAATCTCTGAAAGAAGCACATTTTCAATTAAAACTAACATATAAAATTTTGATTTATAATGCAAACTGTACAATTTCTTTGACTGTATCATCTAAGTTACTAAGTCAGATCACGTTTGATCAACTAGTTGCTTGGTACCGATTTAATCTTGCACAAACAAGCAGCTGTGGTCGATGCGATTACCGTTAACGCGTCTTACAAAACGCCGAAGCGGCATTAATATATATGCGTGTTGAACTTTTGAAGATCTCTCTGAAATCCGTAACAAGCGACTTCTCGCCCGGCATCACGAGAGCGCGTATACGTGTCGCGCGCGCAACTCGACGAGTCGAGATGTATCCCTCAGTACTTCAAAGAAACTTTCTGTGTTTCACTCTGTATCCGTCTATCTGTCAGTAATCCGGCCGAGCTGGGAATACGCTACAAACTTTTCCAATTCTACTTACAAATTCGTAGGGTTGTCGTTTCGACCTATATCCCTTC
The DNA here is from genome assembly GCA_005406025.1 of Eumeta japonica. Taxonomy (NCBI): domain Eukaryota; kingdom Metazoa; phylum Arthropoda; class Insecta; order Lepidoptera; family Psychidae; genus Eumeta; species Eumeta japonica. The sequence goes on along the minus strand of BGZK01001918.1, from coordinate 87,701 downwards.
GAATTCGCAAATAACATGCAATATTTTCTTTTATTTTTCAGGGGAGGCGAACAAGGAAAACGCGACGAGATCGATGTTTACAAGACGTTTGCAAAAAATGTATGTCTCCATCCAAATATTATTCGTCGTGTGTTTCGACATACGCGATCAAATTAAAAGGCATGTAATTGAAATGCTTAGCAAGCAATGTACATGCGTTTGATAGGATTTCGGGGAAAAGTTCCGATAAGGTTACGCGATCGCGTGAGATCCCAACCCTACTGTAAACGGCAGAAAGCTTTCGATATTTCAAACAACGCTGACTTGGAACTTCTTGTTGATCCTTCATTGTTTCTTAGCAGTGTACTCGCAATCTGTTTATGTGCTGATATTACAATGAATCGTTGTTGAAAGTTGGATAGCTCCCGTAATGTTATTACGAAATTGTAATATTTGTAAGGTATATAGACGAAGGAGGTTGAAGTTTAACATTATTTCGAAACGAAATAAAGGAAGTACATAGATTATTTTATTATTACTTAAAAAACACAACGGGCAACACCTTGCAGCATTTAGATGTTTGTGTCTTTTATGTGAATTCCTACTAACATGAAAAATTTTAATGTTGCTCGTCGGTCTGTTTGTTTTTGCATTGAGTGTGAATGTGACTTTGCCTATTATAAATTATTGTATGTTTATGTCTTTTTTTTATTTATTACTTTTTCAAAATTGTGAATACAAAGTGTATCCATGTTTGAAATCCATGTATTGTATCCATATCACTAAATGTATGCGCATTTTTTATCAAAATTATTGCACCATGAAAGTCATGGTTAGTAAATATAAAATGAGTAAGTAAAACATATATTTCGGCCAATTTTATTCAGAGGTCCAAGGCTGTAGAAATAATAAGCGTGATAAGCTTTTAGAGTCAGATTTTCAAGCGCGCAGCGCCTCTATAACTGTAAAATGTTCAATTATTTATGAGTTAAAGAAATAATAATCATGAAGAGCGAGTAGATTCTCATTCACATACGCGCAGCGTCTACATAATTGTGTAAAAGGTTGAATTATTTATTAAGCACAAGAAAATAAGGGGTATAGGGTGTTGATCACTAAAGCCGTATGTTGAACAAATTGACAGAATGGAGGGTGACGCTTGGAAAAAGAAACGAACCTCAAAATTTTTACATAGCTGTAGCAGTGGGGAAGGCTTTTGTCGACACGTACGGTAGTATGCATACGCTCGCTTCGACAGCCTGTCACTGATTGTAGTCTATTACGCGCCGATCCAAGCGCCCGTTTTTAAAATGCGCAGGCGTTCACTTTTCGATATTGATTTAGACTCTAAATAAACTCCTTCCATAGTTTGCAGCTTGGCGGGAAAGACAGATCAATACAGGAATTTAAGCGAAAAAGGGTGATATTTTGCTGTTGAGGGAAATTCCAATAGGAAATAATTGTGGTGAAAAATGACGGGAATGAATGATATGGAAGCAATGTTACTATCGAGTGGTGGACAAATATGTAGTAAGGTATAAACTAGGCGGGAGAAACAAACACGCGTAGTTGAAAATCTAGTACGAGATATCTGTCAAGCGTGTCGATATTTATGAAACTAGTGGGCCACAAATATATAATTTAACAATTTAATACATAATGACTACAATTTGACTGCATTAATGCGTGTTTTTTTTAATAAAAACATCTGAACGCATGTGTATTACAAAAGTGTTTAATTTTTAATGTAGTCAATATTTTTTAAATAAATTAATAAATGGAAAATAATTGTCATCTAAGTCTGACTTTTTATAGGAAAATATTTAACTGTATTCCTCAAATAAAAACAATAAACATGATTGATATTTGTCTGTAAAAAGTTTCATCTTTATTAAATGTATTAAAATGTAATAAAGAAAGTAAATTTGTAAAATTTTATATTATTTTGCCTAGTTTTAGTATGAAAAATGTAAGAAAACTAATTAATTTTATTGCCTACTATTTATTTTGTTCATTTTTTAAATATCTTATCAAATTTCAAACGAAACGACGCTGACGGCTGGCTAACGGATTTTTTTATTTAAAAATAAATTTCAAGAACGATTTTGGCCAAAATTAATGAAATTTTATATTTCTATAGTTATCACCACCTATTATAAATTTACCTATTATAATTAAACACTTCAAAATTAATATCGGTGTTTTCTAATTGAAATTTTCTGCGTGAAATGACAATATTTAAACGGGACATTGTGGTACAAATATTATAATAGTCTCATGATTATTCACGATTTAAAATAGAAATTTATTTTACATTATTTCAACTCGATTCGAAATATAGATGATTTATTCAAAAACACATATTTTGAGCATAACAATAATTTGTTTTAAAATACTGTTAGAGTACTGTCATCTCTCTATGTCACATTTAAAGATTATTTTTTAAATCCATCAACTTGAGCGAGGGTATTGTTTTTTTTTTTGGTGAAAAAGACACCTAAAAACCAATGATTAACACTGAATTTCTCTATGAAATAAAAATACGGGATACTGTAGGGCATCAATATTTCAGCTTTTGTTGTACTTACGTCCATAAAAGACTGCTTTTCAGTCAATAAGATAAAAATTGTTTTATTGATAACATTAAAACAAACTCGCCGTTCCAATTTTATTAAGAGGTATGTGTCGTCGTGTTCTTATAGGGTTTTTTTCATGTAAGGATAGGATAATAATACTTGAATGTGTAGAGGCCAGCCTGAAGTTCCTTGTTACTGTTGCAGTTTTTTAGTATTCACTATAAAACCCAGCTGCATGTCCTGCTTACGGCAAGGGGTTTTATCAAGTTTCAATAACAAATCCTTGATATTTCAAAGGATGCAGTGAAATACTTAAGGAAGTACATATTTACGCATGTAATATACTTTTTTTTTTGTGCGACGATATGTTTCTATCCTTGACAGATTTTCATATAATGAAGTATTTAATGTATCATAAAGAAGAGAATAATGAAATTATTTGATTCTGAAGGTTGATAAATCAAAAACGTCAAGGATTATTATGATGATTGTAATAGTGACGATGATGAAATTTCAGTCAGGGTCGTGCAATGGGATTTCAGACAGGGTAAGCATGGCTAAAAGAGCTTCCCTTTATCATTGTTTCGGTTGGTAGCCACCGACAGTGGGCACCTACCCTACTCGCCTCTCACTGTCTCCTGGAAGACAGTGAGAGTCGAGAAGGGTATTATTCTTCTGGAAGATTCTTACGATAGGAAGAAAAGTTTTCACAAACAAGTAGGTCAACAAACTGTGAGTTTTATAAATTTTTATTAAATTACACCGCTCTTTCAGAACATTGTCTATAATTTCGTAGAACTTGATCAACTCCTGTCTGTCCGTAGCTTCGATATAAACACAAGAGAAACATTTATTAATTAGATTAATAATTAATATTTTTTTTGAGTTTGGGTATTTCTATGTAGACGCTTGCCTGCAACATGCATTAATATGCAGCATGCAACCCACCGCTGACCCTCGAATCTGCCTCTCCACTACGAAACTCTATCCAAAGGATTGAATATTGATTCGAGAGGATTGACAGATATCGAACACCTAAGTAAGTGTTATTTATTTTTATAATTATCTTAGTCCGCTAATCGTTATATTGTTAATTCTACGTATGTTTCATGCCAACCAAGCACATCCTCAGGAAATTGCCGACAGTCACATTCACCAGGGTGTAAGGAGTGTCAAAAACAACCGACACAACTTCAAAGTGAACTGCTGTAATGCAATGGTCAAAGAGCGACGAAAGCATCCTTAATAGCAGCCACAGACCACCACCGATAGACATGCGTATCAAATGTCACAGATTAACCATCACCTACAATTACCCAAATAGTTACAGGCAAGTGTCCAATAATGACGATTTATAAATGTTAATTTGGTCATTGAGCATATTATTATTATCTTTATGTTTTAAAATTTCGAAGGATTCCAAAACATGTAAACGTAACCTTCTCACACTCATGCAAAACATCGAATTCGTGATCGTTATTAAGCTTATGACCAGTTTCTATTAGATGTTTAGCAAAATGGCATCTATCTGATTTATTATTTTTAAAGGCCGAAATATGTTCTTTGTATCTTCTTTCAAAACAACGTCCGGTTTGTTCTATGTATATCGATTTACAGTCATCACAAGTTAATTTATAAATTCCAGATATTCTATTATTGTGCAATTTATCTTTATTGTTACATAAAGTTTTCAAATTGTTGTTTTTTTAAAGGCCGTATAAATATTATGTTATTATGACAACGAACTAAAATTAATTTTAAGTGACAAATTAAAATTTCTAATAATCTAAACGAGTAAAAGGTTTACCTTAAAGTTACACAACTCTATATAAAAAAAAATACGTAGCGCTGGATATTTGTTGTGGAAAAAAGGAGAACGTTCCGGATTAAATTTCGATATTTCTATGATCTGGGTGGAGCCTACGAATAATAGTTGATTATTCATTGATTTGTTAATTAATCGATGATTGCTACTTTTGTGTAGTAGACGGTAGAGGTTTCAATCGAAATCAGACGTACAGATATCCAGACTTACAGTCTGCAAAATATTCTGTTTTGTATAATAAAAAATCTCCTTTGGCCCGTTTATGTGTCAAAAGTTATTCGTCAGCCCTCAGAAACAATGATGTTGCCTTATTCACAAAAATCAGTACAATCTACAAGTGGAAGTGAATACGAAGGTTAAACATTTGTGGCAAAGTTATTTTCTCAAAATTAATTCAGTGATTTAATACGTGACCTAAATTTATCGAAACAAAGATTGGAACTATTAGCGTTAATACTGAAAGAAAAAGAAATTATTGGCACCGACGGTACAATTATAGATCACAGAACAAGAGAAAGTGAAATATTAGTATTTGTTAGTGAAAATGAAGAATTACTCTGCTTTAAGAACATCGCGAATATACTTCTAGACATGTGTTTAAAAAAATACAAATCTACTGATTGGCGACTCTTCCTTGATAGCTGCAAAAGAAGTTTAAAATGTGTTTTACTGCACAATGGAAATCAATTTGATTCAATCCCAATTGCCCAATTAACAAAACTTAAAGAAGAATATGAAAAAAATAAATTATTTTTGGAAAAAAAATCATTACTCTGAGCATGAATGGCTGATTTGTGTAGATTTGAAAATGGTTAATTTTTTACTCGGTCAACAAAGTGGATACATAAAATATCCCTGCTTTATTAGTCTGTGGGATTATAGATCAAAGCAACTACACTGGGAAAAAAGATGTGTGGCCTTCGAGAAAATCTTTAACTGCAGGTACCTTTAGCCAACGTAATAAAGAAGCCATTAGTTAGCAGAGACAAAATCATACTTCCACCATTACATATCAAGTTAGGTATGATAAAACAATTCATCAAAGCGTCAGATAGGAATATCAGCGATCAGGTAGAAAATTTCCCAAGCTCAGTATGGAAAAGTTAAAAGGCGGAATATTTGATTGTTCTCAAATTCGGCGATTGAAGAAAGAAGCAGATTTTATGAAAGCTATGAGTGTTCCGGATAGTGAGGTTTGGAAGGGTTTTGTATTGGTAGTAGAAATTTTCCTAGGTAACCATAATGCCCCAAATTATAAAGAAATCGTGCAAAACATTTTGTCAAGCTTCAAGTTTCCAGAAGCAAACATGAGTATAAACTTACACTATCTCCTTAGTACCTGGATAAATTTCTTGATAATTTAGGAAATTGTAGTGAGGAACAGGGATAACGCTTCCACTAGGATCTAAGAGTAATGGAGGAAAGATATCAGGGTAAATGGGATTGTCACGTGATGGTAGACTACTGCTGGTCTTTATAAAAAGATTGTCCTCTCAAAAAATGATAGAAGAAAATCTTATAAATGGCATTTTACTAAAGTATAACATGGGTTTTAGACATTTTTCTTTTCATTTATTACGATATATATTAATTTAAAAAAAATTGGCATAAGAAATAAATCATTTTTATTTATTTTTTGTGATTTTTGTAATGGAAAATTATTTAAAAAAAAAAAAACCAGAGCATAACCACCAAAATATTGAGCATAAATATATCCGAAATCAATTTTACAGCAAGGACAATAAAACCACTGTTGACTAGTGTTATGATTGTTATGTTCGAATAAAAGTAGAAATAAATAATATAAAAATATTATAAATTATGAAACGTTTATATTACTTTATTTATACATATAAACCACAATGTCTTATAAACAGTATGCATATTTTCTAAATATTTTTATAATTCTGTTCGATTAATACTATTTTTAGAAAACCATATAGCCCGACAATAACAAAAAAAACGGTGACCTTAGCAATGAGATGTACTATACAGAAAAAGATATCGAAAAAATTTAAAACAACCATAGAAATGAAAATATTTCTTAACAATAATTGTGAAAGAAAAGTCAGTCTGTTACGATTTTACAAGTAAAACATACGATTCCCTGTGGTATATTTATGGCGTGTTTTCGAATTGTACCGAACCAATTATTACGAAACTCCATCAATGTCTGAATCATAAACACCCAAAGGTCATGTCGAATACGGAATCTATTTATGCAGCTGACATCTGTTTGGTAAATGATTAAACAGAATTTCGTATTGCGGGGTGCTGGGCATCCGCCAGTGATTTCGCCAAATTAATGGGTAATATTTGCATTAGTTGAAACATGGCGAAACCGTTTTCATTATACATCACATTGAAATATCAAGATTTGTCGGGATGAAATTGATAAGCAGACGCATCGGATATGATCTAGCAATGACGCGAGTTTATATCCGTGTATTGTTACCATTTCACAAACATACAGATTTACCAATACGATTTTCAGTGACGTATAAGTTTTGAACTTTGATAGGCAGGCAATTACCGAATACCACAGAATAATCAAACAGGGTCCACTACAATAGCGTCTGATGGATCCATATACATTATGAAATTAATACTTGTTGGTTTCATCGTAATTTATGCTCTGCTATACCGTTCATCCGATTGCGATAAAACTTGTCTTATTACTTGTACTTGCGCGAGGTTTATACGCATGAAGTAAAACGAATACTTGTCACCGACTTCGTCTGCATATTTGTACTATTGAACTGATCTATTGAACAGCTCCTAAAAAAAAAAATTCATTAATAAAAAGCTCTTTGAGCAAAATACATTATTAACATTTATCCTTGTCATCATCATTATATTTTTGCTATAACAGATTCTAAAAAAATTTTCACTCATAGAAACTTATACTATCTCTGAGTAATATAGACTAAATTTTGTTCCAATACTAACATTTATTACAGCTTCGTACTGATTGGAATCCTGATCGACAGCGGAATTGAAATCAGAAACGAGCAGGGGAGCAGAATCAAGAGTCGAGACCGGGAGGGATCGAGATCATAGACACAAAATTGAGTGTTAAAATCAAGAACGTGACCGGAACCGGAATGAAGTGCAGTACAGAAATCAGGATTGAAAGCAGGACCGGGATCAGATTGGAGAACGGAATGGCGATAGGTATTATGTTTCAAAGCGTGATCGGTCTATATACAAGATGAATTTATTCTGTACTCACGCGGGTGGAGCCGCGAACGATAGATAAAAAAAAACGTAACACTTTTCCAATTATTCTTTTTCCGTTTTCAACTTTCATTGTCGAGCAGTCTTCCATTTACGAGACGACGGAAAAAGCCAAGACGGAAGCGACGTAACCTAGTTACCGCGTCATCGTAGTTAGAAGTGTAATAGTTTTTTTTTCTTTGTCTGCTAATTAAAAATTTAAAACAGACTTTGTATATAACCGTAAGTACGTATGTATTTGTGTGTATTTGTGTTCGCGTACGGGGATCTCATCGTCGAGCTAAGGCATAGCTAACGAGACCGGTGAATCAACTGCATCGATAAAGAGGGTACATAAAGAATTCATCAGCTCGACTTGGTAGCGCACTGCAGCATTCCGTATATTATGAGGCATTTTAACTCCAACATGTGTCATTGTCTAAAGACGAAAGTCTTTGAAAAGTGTGTGTTGCCCGTGATGACATTCGGATGCTAGTCGTTATCCTTCACCGTTGGTCTTATAAACAAACTCAAAGTAACTTGACGTGCGATTAAAGAATTCATCCTCAAAAACGTCTTTATTAATGAACTTAAGTCGTAGACCATAACTTCAAGAACTTATAGTAAACATTTCTGTTCTGTTGGACACATTATCACTGCCGTTTTCACTATACTAGTATATAGTAAATCAATAAGATAACCTTAGGCACTTATCGAAAGATGTCACGATACACGTTAGAAAAATCAGTATGCGTATTAGCGCATCCCAATCTCGTATCGTAACAACTAACCTATAACAGCGGAAGATGATTCCCCGAGTTTTAATCCGGTAATGTCTCCCGTAAACGAAAGATGGAAATATGGCCGGGGTATGCCGCTCACGCGCCGCCGCGCCGCCGCGCCGGGTCACGTCGCCCGAAGGGGTTCGCCCGCGAATTCGTCGAATTTCCGTAATACCCGTCATCAGCGCGCGCGTCGGCCGCGGCCCAACTTCATTACGATGCCCTCTCCGGCCATCCGCATTGATAACCTGCTATTTTTCGTCGTCTATTTAACGTCTAAGTCATCGCGGCGGCGCCGGTCTCGAACGAAATCGCCTCCCGGAATTCGGAAAGTTTTGAACGGGAGGGAGTTAAGGTTAAGTTATTTGTCGTTAGACAGATGTAGCAACGAGATGGTAAAATATATAAAACGTTTCAACCGCTCAAATAAAAATATTTCTCAAGTGACCTTATATTTTTTTTAGTACCGCCAGATGTTAAGCGGTGTCATTTATTAACTAGTGTTCTTCTAAATAGCGAAGAAGTTGGCAGTTGAGAATTAAAATCGAAATTATATAAACTCTTTGGTTTCATTTGGTCAAATTACTATTTTTTTAAATTATTTTTTAATAATTTTAATTTGTTTGACGTGACAACGTCTTAAATTAGGTTGCGGCTGGGAGTCACTTATGAAAAGTGTAACGCTCGGTAACGTTACGATGAGTCACCGAACGAGAGAGCCCGCCGAATGCCTTGCGTCTCTCTCCCACTCAACTATGATCGGTCTGCGCGCAACGCAGAGAATTAGTGCATAGCTTGCAAATGTATTGCAAGTTATTGTATGTATATTTGTATATAAATACGTATGTATGTGTAAAGGTAAAAATAAAATTTTGTTAATATGAAATTCAGTGCGAGATTCTTTGTATAAATTAATGTTTTAAATATAATTCTTTGTATAAATAAATGTTTTAAATTGTTACTATTATTTCATCCTTCTTCCTACTATACGAATGAATATTCACATTAAAATGATTTTACCATTCAAAGTCGTTGTCACGTAAAACTTTCGCCCGTATACCGACTTTACAGGCAACCAATTTTTAATTTGTTCATATATTTTAGAATCAATATTTGACTCTCAACCCCGCTCATGTACCTACACAAAATAAATTTAACAGAAATAAACAAATGACCTCTGAAGACAAATAAAGCTATTCCAAAAATTTAACATACTAAATTAATTATCGCCGAAAAATAGGCCAAACTGAAAAATCAAACAAAATCTGTGTCGAATTCCTGCTGTTTCTAATATCAGTTAATCCCTATTTGATATGATATTCCTTTCTGTATTTATGCAGGTTTGTGTTCCTGTTTTTGTGTATATAGCAGATAATGACTGGAAGTTCTGTCTTTTTTTATATTCACAGGCGAAACAAAAAAAATGCTCTGAATCGTTCATGTGCCCTTTGATATTTTTTCTCACTGAAACTTCCTCGCAGTTTTGATGTCAGTCCGAAGGTTTTTACATTGTTATTGAATGATTTCATGCTGTGTTTAAAATGTAGTTGTTTATATTAAGACGTTTTTGTATATTATTTTATATGAGGGTTACTTTGGGAATATTGAGATATTCCCAAACGCCGGTTTTCCCGCGGTCATGATTGCGCATGCGTGCAAGTTCACTTTACTATAAAAGCGCGAGCAGTACTCATTTTTCGTGTTTTTAAACGTAGATGTCGCAAAGTGTGTTTCTGTGAAACAAGTAATGTATTTGAAACGTGAGCACTGGCGAGATAAGGTATTTTAAAAATTGATATATCCGAAGAGCAATGTATGCAAGGGTTACAATCAGCGTTTAATAACGAAGCGCCATCTCGAGCCACTGTGTTTTGATGATTTTGAGAATTTCGTAATGGGTGCAATTTGTTTCAAGATTAAGAACATATAGGAAGGCTTGCTTCAATAGTAGCTCTAAATAATGTTCCTTGTGTTGGTAAAAAAATAAAAGATAACAATCGATGCACCCACCATATGATTCAGAATACTCTTGGGATTGAATCCGCAGCCAGGTATAGAATTTTGCATGATGAATTGAAAACGAAAAAGATCCTTTCTTGTCAGATTCCACATCATTTTACAAAACCTCAAAAATCCCGGCGTGTGAGGATCAGCCGACAGAGATTAAAGTTATTGAATAAAGGCGGCGGTCATCGTATAATATCTAAAACTGTAGCAGGTGATGAAACATACATTCTCTTTTACGAGTTGCTTACACGTCAGGGTTCATAAAAATGATCCAACGCCAACCATCGTGAAAAAAAGTACGTGCAATGAAAAATACCTTGTGTATGTCATGTTTTTCAGTAGTACAGGCTCAGTCAAAGTCATTAAATTAAAAGAACAGAGAACTGTCACGGCGGCGTGGCGCACACAACATTGTTTGCTAGAAGTTCTTCAGGCTCTTAGAATTAGAGCCTTAACGCTGTACCACAACAACCCATTCTCTTATACCGTTGTGCTCACCGTCAACTGTGTGAAGGAAAATAACATTGTAGTCGGCTTTACTTACCGGATCTCATAATGTGTGACTTTTGATTGTTTTTTAATTGCCAACAAAAAAAAAATGCATGGTCACCGTTTTACATTAGAAGGAGAGATCGTCTCTACTATTACTGCTTATTTTAACTCTATTTCTGTAAACGACTGGCGCGATGCTTGCCGTTTATGGAAAATTTGTCTACCGAAGTGTATCTACGCCGTAGGAGGCTACTTTGAACATATGTAAATCAGCTGTGTCTAGTTTTCCTGTGTCTCAATAATTTTGGAGTGACCCTCGTACTAGGCGTTTTCTGTGCGCTCCGCCATGCGTAACTTAAAGTTTATTGTTTCCGACCCCGGTCTCGCTCTCAGTTTTGAGGCCGGTCCCGCTTTTCATTTCAGTATCGACCCTTATGCCGATCTTAGCCTTTCTTGGATATTGCTACTTTTTTTTGCCATATGTACCAATTTTTTTGTGTTCGTCATATTCTAGGACATAATTTACTTTTATTTCGAATTTGATTACAATTCGTTAAGTCGCTTAAGACGTTATTCCGGGTAAACAAACAAGTAGATACTAAATTTTGTCTAAATATACAGATAATAACTGATAAAATTTTATAAACGTCCTTGACACTTATTATGCGTGCTGTTAGTAATGTACACTATTGATTATGCATTGTTACAAAATTATGTATATATCTTTAACTTTGCATCATGTTGTAATATATATATTGCAGTTTTCTATTATAATGAAACAATACCTATATTCAATTTTAGTAGCCTACTTATATAGAAAACACACACCAATGTATCCTTTATTTCAATATGAAATAAAAATGTATAATTAAGAGAATTAGTAAAATTGTATTTATGATATACTTTTATTATTACATGAATAGTTACCTAAGTTATATAAGTATATTAATACTTATATAATATTCTTAACTTGTTTAACATTATAATTATGTTTAATATTATAATAAAATACTTAACTAGTTTAATATTATAAACAACCATAATGAATATATCATAATGTAGTAAAGATTTTTGAATACATATTATAATAGCGAGTTCTGAGAAATAATCACCGCCTTTGTCCCAGAACAATTTAAAGTTAAATGTATCCTTATTAACTCAAACTTTCTCCGGATGCTAGGACGATTAAACTACCAAAGTTTTGCAATCAAGTTAAAGCTATTAAATGCTGACGTTGACATAGAAAATCGATTATTATTATGAAAATAATTACTTAAATTTGATATACATACAAAGCAGTGTGTAGTGCCTGCTTTTGTGTATTTAATTATAAATAAAACGTCAAAGTAATTTTTCACATTATTTTCATTTCATCTATACATATTTTTTTATTTCTAAACAGAAATTAATTGTTATTCAACGCGCTTCTATATCGAAAGAAAAACCTTACCATAAAGGTTATATTATTAATAATACAATGAAACGGTGTATTATCGATCAGAAATAATATGGTCAAATATCAACAAATATGTCCGAAATAGTCCTTCATGAAAGTATTTTTGTATGATTAAAATAACTGATGTTAATGAGTTCTCTACATCTTGTAGTATTAGCCTAATCACCAGCATGTCCGCAAAGACACGATTTCAAATTCTGTTACTTGCACCAGTATCTTCTATATACAAATAATACATTTTCAAATAGAAATTGTCAATTTCTCTAACTATCAAATAAAGCATGGTAATAAAATTTGCATATCGGAGAAAATTTATTAGAATTTTCAAAGAATAATGAAGTTCTCAACACGATAAGCCAATGCATTTGCATGTTCGATTCGATATCCTCTTCTTATAGGAGATCTGTGCTCAGCAGTAGAAAGTTATATGGGATGTAAAACTAATGCGTGTTGTTTGCTAGGTGTTAATTTTTATTAACAATAAAATGACTATTTAATATTTCAATGTTGAAGGCGTACTTGGGCATAGAGCCTCGGTTAGAATTATGACCGACTCAAGACGAATTTACACATTTTATGGTTTCCATGTAAAAATAAAACACTGATAAAAATCTAATCTCTGTCTTTGATCAGAAAGCGTGTCGTGAGAGGCGACTAACTCGGCCCTCGGGTCGATGGATAGCATCCCCCATTTGAGTAAAAAGTATGTATACAATATTGTGGACGCCGACCCGTAATAGCCAAGTGTGGAGTATGTCAGTACCCCCACATGATGGCCATATCAAATAAATATTAGCGAGTTAACGGTGGCCCTGATCTCCTGGGCTGTGATAGCAGTCATGGCGATGGCAGGGCACGGGGCATGAATCTTAGGCTTCGAAAGTCTGATTATCAACCTAGACAATTCGATGGGACCACATACACATCGATAGTAGAGTACTCTTCAATGTACTTGACGGCTATATCTATTTAGGACAAAGTATTCAATCAGGTATATCCAATTTCAATAAAAGAGGTTATACAACAGATTCAGATCGACTGGGCAACGAGTGTTCAGGAATTACAAAGTATTTTCAACTCTAATACAACCTAGTGCATAAAGATAGTCTTTGAACAGTGAGTGTTGCCGGCGACGTCATACTCACGACAAATGTAATCCCTTATTTTTTATGGTCCCCTAAGTTTCATAATCATATTTATAATCACTTAATATGCGACGAAAAGAGCCATTCGCGGCTTTTATACGAGATAAAATTCAAAACGTGGTCACCCACATAAAAATCATAATAACCGACTTAGCTCACAGAGTCAGCAGGTTGTACCGGCAGTGAGCAGGCCACATCGCTCGCGGAACCGATAGCTCCTGGGGAAGAAACGTTCGCGGGTGGCATCACAAGGTGGAACGGCCTTTCACTAGATGGATGGGATTTGGTAAAGCTCGTGGGCTCGTGGGCGTCGTAAAAATCTAGGGGTTCCCCCTCTATGTCTAGCAGTGGACGTTCAGTGGTTGAAACGAAGGTTTTTTAAATTTGCTTTTCGGCTGGGCTAGCATAGAATTTTATTTGGGTTTTTGGTTTGGGTTATTGGGTTTGTAAAAGACTTTGTCTATTTTAAGATCTTGAGCAATTATTGCGCTTTTAATTCAATTAACAGATAAAATGGAAAAAAGATCACAACTTTTTGCGGGAATCTTTGGGTTCCATCTACGTATACTATGTCAGTTTTTTATATATTTACGGTAACTCAAAAAAATATTTATTTCACTTATTCCGATAGTTTAACCTTTTTTTTCACGTTATATCGCGTTATATTATATTAGCGAGACGAAATTCATATTTGTTTAGTCAGATTTAAAATAATATTAAACACGTCGAACTACAATCTCTGCAAAATTTTATAAAATCAGCGTGCGCGTATATCAGTGAAATTAGTAAGTTTAGCGATGTGCGATATTAATCAGGTCGGAGCAGAGGGCGGCTGACTGATGATACATATATAGCCGTCGCCATGTTTGCGCTCGATCAATCACATTAGGAAGTTTGCGGTCCGCTTGGCGCGCCCCGGTAGCACCGTCGTCGCGCTCCTTAACCGGAGATGGAGCTTTTTGTTTGCGACGGCTAATAAACGGCTTTGCCCTGGCCGATCATAATTCAGAATATTAATATATATACGAAAAGGTACTAAAAAGATTATATTTTCATTCTGCATAAAAAATTACAAAGCAGATATTTTTCAAGTCATTAAAAACGAAAGCAATCCCTTTATTTTCCCTTTCTGAGTGGGGGACTGGAATGGCAATAGAGGTGTCCCTTCCGTTGACTGTTCTCATTATGTTCCATAGTCTCTTAAAGAATTGTTGTAAAATCGTTTAGTCAGTCCGTTTCTCCCCGCTTGTCATAATCGACTTATGGAGTGACATTACTACAATTTTGTATAGGGATGCTCTAGAAGCAAAACAAACTTCCAGGTTTTGTTCAAACATGTACAAAACAAAAAAAAATGTGAGTAACATCGAAAAAAACAGAAAATAAATACTAAAAACAGCAAGGAAATCATTTTTTTAACACGCTTTTTATAAGCTTGGGTTATATGTGTGTATGTAATGAAATATTTGAGCATAATTTTTGCCAATTTTCAGAAGTCTCATTAATTTGAAACTTTGCATACGTATCAAGGACCAATGACAATGCAATAATTTGATAACAATTTCCCATTATCCTTATTAGGACCGCTAGGATTTTTATAATCTTGGGTTGTATGTATGTATGTATGTATGTAACGGAATCTTTGAGTTTAATTTTCACCAATTTTCAGAAGTCTAATTAATTTGAAACGTTTCATACGTATCAAGGATCAATGACAATAAAATAATTTGATAAGTTTATTTTATTATCCTGAACAGGATTGCCAGGATCGAATAATTTCGTCACGTATCGTCTGCGTGAGAGCAAGTGGCTTATTACTGTTACTAAATTCTGTTACTGTGTCGTAGCATAATTTAGTATCAGTATAAGCATTATTATTAATTCAACTATTGTTGTATTATTAAAATCACAAATTCTTACAATAATTGAACTAAAATTGAACCAAAGGAAAATAATAAGGTTAAAAAAAAGTGAAATATAATTTTAACGGTGCTCTAACATAATGAACAATGACGACGTAATACTGGTTATTGTTTACAGTTTGGGGCTTTGTTCACATTTTCGTATACAGAGCAACCCACGCTTTTTCCACAATAATACTAGTATTTTTCGTCATTGTTCATTATTTTTTTCAGCTCATATTGAGAATTATTTTTCACTTTTTAGTTTGATGTGCCTTAAAAGTTTGTTTTTTAATTTTTTTTTAAACTATTTTTTCTTACAAATAATCTTTGTTCAGACTTACTTTACGGTGAGAAACAAAGATGGATATAATGCGTGCATACTCTTACGAAATACGTCCATAACATAAAAAATTACAGTACAAAATTATTTCGCTCAAAAAATATTTGAGAACAGTACCTACTTTTCTTTAAAATGTAAACAACTTCCACGCTTACACATTTTTTACATTTTAAAGGCATTTTGATTAGTTAGAATGTTCCAGATTGCCAAAAATATTTTTTGTTGGTTGTGAATATTTGTTTATGTCGGACGTGACATTTGGAGAATGTCGAAACCATTACTTGAAAGGTATGTATATATAAGAATTCTAGTGCCGAAAAGTCAATTTTATTTTTGCGATCAGTACGTTCACAAATTAAGTCCAAACGGCTAAATGTATTAAAAGCGTTCAGTAGTACTTTTCTGTATATTAGTATTGCTGAATAGAATATACGTCTTTTACTTTTCTGTGTGTTTACTTTTCATACAGTCTCAATCCTCGGATCTCAAATAGGGTCATTTCATAACAATACTGGCTGGCTGGCTGGTCAATAGCTGGGCGCTATGTACACGTATACACTTTTCTTATTAGGTTTACGTCATTCAGTGGCATGTGGCCTGGCGAAATACACGACGCATTTAGTTATAATTTTGCGTATTTGATACTCTATTTATTAATAATAATTTCGAGAGAATGGTATTGTTATATGGATGAAATTCATAATAACAAAATAGTTTATTTTTATTCAATAATTTTTTATTACTTTAAGGCATATTGACGATAGACCACTTCAGAAAAAATAGAAAAAAAATAATTACGAAGCAATACTTAACTAAAATTCTCGTTTAGTCAAATCTCTTAGTTTAAAGCAAATCCTGAAAGTAATTCTAATTTTTTTTTTTTCATGTATATTACAACGTATATTTCGTATGAAATATCCTCGAACACTTTTTCCAAAATAAAGTGATTCGTACTTCAATACAACATATTTTCATCAATCGTACCATTTATCTCGTATCAAGTGTTATTCTTTTTTGTTATTATAAAAAAAATATTAATCAAGATTTAATGTATCATTTAATTATTTTTTTTGTATTTTCCCTAACGCCAGTATGTCCAAAACCACCAGATATATTTTTTTTTTGCAAAAATAAAAAATCTTGCATTAAAGGGTTAAATATAGCAATAATGGACTATTTTGGATATTTTTTCCCCGTCTACGACACGCACTTGCCCGGTAAAAAATAGTAATATTACGTGTGTCTTAAGTTGTCGGTTGCCAATAGATGGCACTAGTAAACTGTGATGTCATTACCTAATAGCGTCATATGATATACATTTTAATTTATTTTTTAACAGAATTTCATTTTCAAATGTAATATTTACAATTTAAATCAACTACCCTATTTCGTTTAACCATGGATAAATTACTTGGCGGCGCGTGAGAGTTCAAATTAATAGTTGAATTTAGAATAGTAATACGAAAATCTCCACTTTGCCTATTATGACCAACAACTACTTATAGTTGAACAACTGGCTGCCGCGGTGTACGGTCACGAATTAACTGTCCAACTTTGTTTAGAAATGTTAACCCCTACAAGTGGCGATGAAAAGCCGAAGTCTTACTATTTATTTTATATTAGGTTAAATAAAGGAAGTTGTTGTAGCTAGCGACATCTACAATGAACATGGAAGTAATTTAAATCTTAGAAAGTAACCCATTTTTATTGTTTTTGATTTACTGTCATATTTTTATAGAAAAAAAATTGCGATTATTTTCTGTATTGTCGACTTATCTCTACTTAGTTTTATTTTAAAATACATTTTGAAAGAAGTTAGTAAATTTTACATTTTTATCAACAAATGTAGTAATTTAAAAGTACTTAATTTTCATACTTTTGATGATTGTCGTGAAAAGCAGCAAATATAAGAATCTTTTTTGTTTTCTTGCCATTTTGGTTATACCCTTTTCGATAAAATAGTTACTGTCCTGAAGACGCATTTTGATTTAGATTTTTGTTCGACAGTTACCCAAAAAAAGAAAGATAGCGAAGAAAATGTTAATTAAGAAAAAAACACTGGGAAAATAATGTAATGATTCAAAGTGAAAATCTGAACAAGAAAGTAAAATATAACGAAGAAAACAAAAAATAATTATAATTATATACATAAAAATGTGAAGCTAAATTGCTAAATGATGCAATTCGATTACGATAAAATTAGATAAAATGATATACTTCTTTATTTATTGGGAGTATCGTATATTTTTTCATAAATTTGACATAATAAAGAATGGAATTAAAGCACGAGAAACGAAAAAAAAATTGAATAAACGAAAAAAATATTTTTAGTAAATAGTTCGTTGATATGATATTCATGTTCAGAAGTCACTATAAGGCTATATTAAGAATAGATATAAACCACTCGATTTGGAAACTGAAAAATTTGGAATGTCCTTTAAATATTAAAATTTCGACTTGAGATTTTCAGGATCTTTATCATTTTTCTTGTAGAAAAAAATGTAATAATGAGAAAAAAAAAACAAAAAAAATTTAAATTTAACGATTTTAGGAATTATTAAAAATTGGAGCGACTTTTTCAAAATTTTTTCGAGCGCCCGTTTGGAGGAGACTCTTAAAACATTGTAGACTTAGATATTTTTGTACGAGACTCGAAAATAAAATATATTTTTTTTCGGCCACCCAAATATTATATGTTGTATATCCCAATGATGGCAATGGAATTTTTATTTTGGATGACATATTTATTCAGGTGCGGTGCTGCAAGCTAAGTTTTTTTTAATGACGCAAGTTGCAGGTTCATGACGCTGAAAAAAAATTGGCTGTGAATCCGAAATATTATAAGCTCAAAATTGATGATATCGGATGTAACATTTGCAAGATTAAGTTAAGACGCAACGGTTAAGTGCTTATTCTGAAAACCAATAGCGGTAAATTTAAATTAACATGCATTTTGTATTTGATCATCAGGTATTATAACTGATACAATAAATATATAAAAGAATAATTACATTTCTTTTGATCTTACATAGTTTTGTTTAAGTTTATAGTTTTTTTTTAAATACGATAAACAGTTTATTAATTCTAATAAATCTTCACGCATACAGCTAATATTATTAGTTTTATATTGCATTTCGCACTGAACAAAGAAAAATAATACGTGAGGGCGTCAAAGATATCATCTATCGCAATGCATTCATAGTTAGCAAACATATAATATGAATATTTTAAGATGTTTTTTCTAACTCATATTAACTCCTCCTTTCATACCTTTCATATTTGTTACCGACTTATCCCGGTAGATGAATGTGTTCGTCACGTATACATATATAGCCCACAATGAATATAAAAAAATGAATGTCTGCTTGGATGTATATACGGAAGAGTGCATTACTATAGCACACAACCGGTATTTTCTCAAACTAAGATATCTGTAGCAATAGATCACTTGGAGGGGGCAATGCTAAGTTTATATATTGTATTACTGCGTAGGCCTCCGAGATTCGCTTCATATTTAAACCGTCTCGAAGTCAATAAATTTTAATTACAAATTACGGTAAAGTGTCACGACACCAAAAATTGTTGACCCCAAATTACAATAAAGTGTGATAAAAACAAAATACATTTGGCCCTCACGGTATGCCCGGCAGATGTGAAACATTTAAGATAATATTAAAATTTATGATTAATAAATACCAATAAAGAAAATATCTTGCAAAAAAATAAACAGAAAATATATTTCGATTTAATAATACATTACTGATTCGAATTCTTTTAGAAGTACTGTCAATTAATTAGTAAAAAAAATAGATAATTTCAAGTCAATCTTATTAATGTCAATAATAATGAATTATAATTTGGTGGTTTTAAAATAATTAAAACAATACTAACAAATTCTTTTAAAATAATTTAAATTATACGTCTAATAAATTAATGGAATCAATTAAATAATGAATTGATGTCAAACTTTATTTTGACGAACATTGACATATATTGACATACATGACATATATATATACATATATATATATATATATATATATATATATATATATATAATAATCACGTATATTGAAACAAATTCAAAGTGTAATAATGACACAAAATAATGATAATTCTATTAAAATATTTTCAATTTTTTATCAATAAATTGTTATTTGGTCAATTAATTAGTGAAAAAAATAAATAATTTAAAGTCATTTTTTAAATTCAAATACATAGCTGAATTTGTGGTGAAGTCAGAATAAAAGTGTATGTATAGCATATGCGCGCGCGCACACACAAAGGAGTCGAGAGCGGCGGCGTAGTGGGGGCTTCACGGCATGACAGCGAAATGTTGTTTGGCGTTTCGGCATTCGATTCGATTTTACTGCCAAAACGTGCCAATAGATGGTTCACATCAAAAATATCAATTTTAAATTATACTAAAATGTAATATCAGGTTATAAAATGGTTTCATATTAAATAAAGTAGTTTCTTTATATCAAGTTTTTATAAAGGTTGGCGATTAATATTATGTTAATACATAATATTAATCGTTATTATCTATATTAACAAAAAACAATATCAACAAAATTCCAAAAATATATAAAAAAAAATACAATTTTAACCAAAAAATATTGTAATTCTTACGAAAATTAGAAAAGCATTTCGATTTTAATGAAAAGCGTTCTGTTTGTTGCTTATATGCCATTTTTACATTAATTGTATTTAATTAACAACATGAAAAACTTCTAATTTACAGCACACCCTTAGCCGCGGTTATGGCAGCGGTTAGAGTATAATAAAAGCGGTATCGATCGGGGGCCGTGCGCCCCGATCGGTTTTTATTGCGTATACGCGGCGTAATTTTCTAGTAAGAGTGGTCATATTTTCGCATGAACACGCTAATAAATTTTTTACGATTGGCGGCCCCGCCGACGCTCGGGATAATGTTTATTTGAATAACATTCGGCTGTGCGGCGACGCCGTCGTCTCCGAGGCCCGAGCCCCGAGCCCCGTAATATATTTTCATTATGCGCCATTTTATTCGGCGGGTTGCCTCCATCGATCCCTTATATAGCGTTTACCTTCGAACGTCAAAAGCATATTTTAAGAAGCATATT
The DNA here is from genome assembly GCA_005406025.1 of Eumeta japonica. Classification (NCBI taxonomy): domain Eukaryota; kingdom Metazoa; phylum Arthropoda; class Insecta; order Lepidoptera; family Psychidae; genus Eumeta; species Eumeta japonica. Next base: position 66,874 of record BGZK01001918.1, on the reverse strand, counting down.
ACACGTCTTATATCTGTGTGAGCGTACATAGTACGAGATGCAATACACTGATATTGTATTATATTCAGCACGTGATGCGCGTGTTCTTTAAAAGATGCAAAATGGCTGGAACCGTTTTAGAAAGTTACGATACTTCTAATGAGCACATTAATTTTGTATTATTGTTGTCGCTAATATAAACTATTTTAACATACATTATTAAACCTGTCTGTCTGTCTGTCTTCAAACCGTCGATCTCTGATGTTATTATCGTACTGATAATAAGCGACGTCAATAACAAATAACCCTCATTAGGCCAGCGTTGTCATATTAGGGCCAAGCCTCTAAATATGAAACGATCATAGAATATTGGACGACATGCCGCTGTAGTGTAGTTAAACAAACCTGATGTGAGAAAACACAAAAAGAGGCATTAATAAAGTAAGATAATTTGTAAAGAAGAACGCGCACAAACGCTTATCAATTCCTTAATACATAAAAGACACGAATACGTCCCCGTCAGACGACGATTTTGGTCTTTGATAAAATAATCACTATCTATGGCTAAAAGTACATAAAAAACTCATACAAATGAATATAGTAATGAACTGTTTATTATATGTTTCATTTTAACTGTAATATAGAGTGAACGGTAACGTATACGATCGTGAATCATACAAGAATGTTTGAAAGCGGCCATAAACAAAATAAATCACATATGACAATCGAATCAATTTGCGTGCCCGCCGAAAGCGGCTCTTTCATGCAGTGGGCGCGTCAAAAATACAAAAAAATAAAGCCCAATGAAGTAAGCGCGGGTCGGGTCCGCGTAGTTACGCTTTATCACCGTAAAATGTTACCGAATTCGTTATAGCAATATTGAAACTCTCAGGGTAGAAATTTGGCTTTTCCTCGAGCGTAAGAAAAAAAGAAAAAGATCGACAAATGAATAACTGAATCGTGATTATTTATAGAACGACCGAAGATTTTTCTTTGTAGTCCTCTTTTTTCAGGTCGTTGAAACTCTGTTACGAAAAAAAAAAAATGGAGCCTGAACGCGAACTTTTAATTGAGTCCGCTCTACAAGCCGGATGCCTTTGAGCTTTAAGGGTTTCCTTTTGGGTTCTCTTCGCGATTTTAGAGGATTCGTGGAGATGATGTACTTTTGTCAAATAATGTACAGCGTTATCCTGAATTGACACACGCAATCACGTCATCATTCCATGCGTGCACACACACGACGTGTACACGGACACGCGTGAGCAGGTGCTTGCGTTATTGCGCTCTGGACACGCATGTGTGTGTGTGTGTGCACATAAAATGCGAAGGGCTTCGCTTTATTATATTAATAAACATCGATCTCTTGGTGATCTGATCAACTCGTTACACCTACCTACGTGAATGTGCCACTGAATTCGCTTTATGTACAGGTAAATTTAATTAGAATCAGGAACCATTCCGAGTTTATTTATTTTTTAATAAATTCATATGCATTACTTATTTTATAAGACATCTATTAGAACTTATTCTTATGATGGTGAATTTCGAAAATATATAAGATAAATTAAGATGTAAATTCACATCGAGCCGTGATGGCTAACTGTTTAGCGAGTTTCAAGCAAACCAAAAGGTAACGGGTATGATCTCTCACCATACTCGTAGACGAATAAAGCTAGACGTACCTTATCGCTGACGACAGTCGTCAGTAACCCCTAAACCAGGGGGAAGGGAAGAATTTTCATCTTAAATAAGATTGCAAGGGGGCGTGTTAATGCAGTGGGATGGTCGAAACTCGGCGCAATGATACTCCACGTGCAATCTCACATTGAAACTAAAATTATCTATATTTCAAGGAATCTCGTTTCGAAAACAATTTCATCGCAGTACTCTCGATTCATCAATAAAAAATATAGTAATAAGGTGTGGAACATCAAGTAATCGGATACGCACTTGGCCGATCTCAATTTAACCCTGTTCGCGAATTTCACGTTCGACCCCCACGGAAGATATGAATATGAAGACATATCACGTTCATATATGAAGCACGTTCAATTTACGAAGCGGCCGATAGACCGGGAGGAATACGAGCGCGGGGAGCGGTGAGGTATCGCGGGCGGAGACAAATAGCTTGCATTACGCGCGCGCGAGATAAAAGCGCCCCGCCTTCAACGTCCGCATCAGATTATATTAGGAGAAATATTACAGTCGGCCGACCGCATAGCGGCGTGCACCCGCCCGCGCCCCGCCGCGCCCCTCTGACCGATCCCGAGACAGATGAAAAATACTTAGCCCGATAACGGCGCCTCTCCCCGCCTTCGTATCTTCGATGGCTATTTATCATGTTACGTTTTTAAGGAGTTTTTTTTTTATGCCTCTTATTAATAAATACATCACTTTACGAGCTTTCATATCGAACGTCTGATTCGTTGTCACTGCAGGGCCACAACGTGTATTCGATGATCTCGGACGAAGCCTTGCGAGGGAATTTTCCCTTCACATAATGTAAAGCCCGCTGTCCAATGTGGTGAGCCTATTCACAGGCGTGTATGTAGGTTCGATGTGAAAGCGAAATTGTAGGTGTATATAGAATATTGGTAGAGAACGTGACGCCTATTCTCATTAGGCGGTAGATTATCATATGTTTGATGTGAGCGCGCCTTTAGTATCACTACGCTATCGGTTCGTCTGGCGGCTTTCGCGCTGTACGAATTTGCTCTTAAATAAAGCTAACGATTTTGTTTAATATTATATGGATGGAATTTTGCGATCGTCAATCACATTTTACCGAATCAAAATTATTGTCTCCAGCTATTAAAAAAAATAATTGTGAATAGGACTCGCACCATGAGGATCCGTAAGATCTAGAACATATTCTAGAGCGAGTCATCAGATTCGCTCTAGAATGTCAATTCTGGATGTTTATATCAATAAATATCCAGTCTGTTATCGAGTTCGAGAATCGAATCAAGTTACAATTCGCAAAAAACACATAGGAAACTAATGTATAATCACGTACATGAAGCCGCGAGCGGACGTCTAGTTAATAAATAATTATATGTATATTTAATTACATTACAAAGTATTGCAATAATGAAATATCACGTTCCTGCTACTCCAGTAACCGATCTGTTTACAAGATATCAAATTGCCAATAAGTTTAGATGGTAAGTAGGTCGGTATATTAAATCAGATCAATAATCGGAGAGGTCTACAGTAAAAACTCGATTATCTGGCCCTTAGTTATAAGGATTCACGATTATCCTGACTACCAACCGCGACCAATATATTAAATACCCACAAGTCGAATTTATACAAGCATGAATGTGTCAGAACTGGCAATACCCCCGCCCGCGCCCCTCTGGATCACTGGCCACGCGTTTTGTTATTATTTTAGTTAATTGGCAATTGTTACTCCGCTTTGACGTGCGTGTAACGTCTATATATTTAAAAATATCAAAGCGCAAGAGAGTGGTGTGATCGCTTAAAGACAAATTAAATATTATTGATTCATTAAAAGCAGCTATCAAATAATTTAAAAACCAAAAAGAGAGTGACACTGTGAGTGTCACGAATTCGTGACATAGCAGCAATGAATGAACAAACTAAAAAGCACTAGTGAAAGAGCGTATTTTCATGGTACTTTTGTCCTTTTGTTAAGAAACGCAGTTTTTCGGCAAAAACTCGACTGTATATCTGACCATGTTAAAATAATTTTCGTTGAAGGTATTTATTAAGCGTTACCTTCAATATTTTTTTTTAATATTATTTGGACTTGCTGTTTCAAAAACAGAGGAGGGGCACAATTTCTGCTGCTGTTGGAGAAACGATTTCAAAAAATATTCACTTAATAAAAAAAAAAAGCTATGAAACCTCATAAGGTTTTCAAAAGAACTATCAAAATGTTTGCTCTATGATACAAATTTTTCAGCTTCTGTTACATGTATGGAGTGCCCCCCTCGCTAGAAATATTCATTTTTGTTATTTAATCACTAAAATAAGTAGCAGCTTATACAAGACATCTGCACTATAAATTTCATGCATATACATCTTGTAGTTTTTGAGTAAAATGTCTGTGATATACGGACAGACGAATGGACGGATGGACAGACATGAGGAAAGTATAGAAATTTGGTTTTTACCATTTTGGCTTGAAACCCTAAAAAAAAGATGATTTTAAACGAGAAATTTTGTCATTTATCATATTTCAAACGAGTTTAAAATACTGAAATTTTGAAATTTCCTATTTGCATCCGAAAATAAGTTAAAAATACCATTATCTGACATTCAAAGTTTGCATGTTATATAACTTGAAATATAATAGTTTATGATAAAAGAATTGCTAATATAAAATACAGGAAAATTAAAAAAAAATACTAAAATGCTCACAGTAATTTTAAATATTAAAATGAAATGAAGTTGTGTCTAAATTACTAAGCCAATCCTAAATTTATGAACTAATAATGAATCGACTAAATATTATCTTTGAACGTAATACTGCATAGATCCCTAGGTGCGTGGGTACAGTTTGCACTTGAGCGGTTTTTCGTTATAATATTTGATATCTTCTAGGGTTCGAGGTTAAAAATGACAAGAGTTCACCCGTGATCACCACAGGTGCAATAAACCGGCACGCTAAAGCTTTCATTAAATAAGATAACTATACTAGCATTTTAAGCTGAAAAGGGATTTATCGAAATCTCCCTTCCTGTGTATACGTAATTTGCTTCAGTCATTGGGGTGGAATTAGCGCTCGGACGGACAGATTTACATAACGCCCCCCGACGGCATAAACTGTAATTAATTCTAACAAAGCGCTCGCCAAAATTATCTCCGAGATAGCGCATTATCAAGTTTATGTACTTTTTTGTAACAGTGATTTAACTAATCAAGATGGCTTTCTTTAACTTCCCCACGAGGTTTACCTTTAAACGTGCTAATCCGGCTCATTATCTTATTATTATTATTATTACGTATTTAATATTAATTGAATTTATTTATGGTTGCCTATAAGCACACCATTATTATAACCTCACGCCTATTCCCAGAGGGGTAAGCAAACACGAAAGACTTGCAAATGGTACCATCTTTACGTATCCTTCTTGCTTCAATGTCACTCATCAATTATTTCATTCAAACTAGTCGGTTTTGGATGTTTAAAATTTGGCTCTTATTTAATATGCCACCGAACTGTTGCGTGTTATCTCTATTTAGGACTTATAATGGAGTGGTTAGCAAATTACATATCTAACTTAGCTTTAATGATACGACTTTCTGTTTGTCTGTCTGTTTATACGAATGAATTTAATTAAAACAATAATTTTATATGTATATCCGCTATTACCTAGATATATAATCGTTAAATAGGATTGCGTGATAAATACTCTTATTAAAACTTGTACAAAAATATAATTTTTGTATTCTAGTGTTACATTGAACACTGGTGATAGGTATATATTTTAAAAACTGCTTTCTTATTTAAGTGTGGCCATAAAAAGTGTCCCGTTCAACAGGCGATAAGAAACTGAAATTGAGTTAGGTAATAATTTCCTGATAGAATTAAGAGATCAAGATTATGTGATCTGCACACAACAGAGCAGTGACAGTACTTTTATACCTCTACATCGAGAAAAAAAATTAGTCACTTCAACAAAAAGTTTGAAGAACGTAAGGAATTTGCATTATTGGTTTTGAGTGAACCAATATTCCGGTTGTCTTGTCCGACCTAAATTTTGGTTCGATTAATTCGACTGGTTAAATTATAGGTTTTATTTGTTAACATAACGAATCACTCAGTTATAGCAACGAAATATATTTAACCGACAGAAATTCGAGCTTGTTTAGAAATATTTTTTTCAGTGATAATGAGCAACATATATGGCCAGTCGTTGTCTCGTGGACGATTAATTCCAAAGATTAACAAACACGGTTAGTGATAGTCACCTCGAAAGGGTAATACATTAATTTAATTAACCATTAAGTAGTCGATTTAACTTCATACTTAAACAAAAGTTATCGAATACATTGATAACGAACAGTTTTGATTTTTTAAGTGGCGCATAAGCCAGGAGCTAATGAGAAACGACAATCAGCTTTGCATGAGTTCTTACCAGCGGTGGACGTCAATAAACGTCAGGCGTCAAACTGTTGCATGAACGATCTTTTTCTAGACCGACGATAACGCAACGAACCGACTGTGAATCTTTAGCAATGGCGTCGTAATGAAAGACAAACGTCAGTAGGCTCGGCGCCCAGTTTCTCAGGTAAATTGAATTACAAATTTCTGCCCAAGGCACAATATTATGTAAATTGGCGAGCCGGCTCCCGACGGCTCACTTGGCTGCAGTTACGTGAGCTTCACGAGAAATCACCAACGAAATTTTTCCAAGGAGATTACATTTTCTCCTCGTTTACACGATATCTCGGGCGAAAAACAGATCGTCCCGTCCTTTTTCCTCTGCAAACAACAATTCCATTTATCACTTTCAGAGTTATCGCATTCTATTTTGTAAACTTTATTCGTATAGTAACCTGACTTCTCTGTATAAGTTGCAGAGTCCAATATATGACTCAATTAATTTACCCTTAGACCCGTTCTAAGATTTTTGAGTGGGTATTGTAAAATCTTGATAAAATATAATTAAGGTAGAATTAAAGAATTGATTGTTACAGATGTTTGCAAATTATCCGACATCTTCGATTTATAAGAGTTGGCATGTCTCGCGTGCAGTCGACCTACATGGAGAAGGGTAATCTGTTTGCCAGTCTACATAGGTGTGTAATACTTTCATACTTTTGTGAGGGATTAGAATCAAAATGTGTCTTCGGATTCCATGATTTTGACATCAATATCTCTGAATTGGTCGTGATGCGGAGAGTTTGATGGAATACATAATAATATCTAAAGTTAAAGATGTTAGATGTGATATTAAGGACTAAACAAAACAATAAAGTAAATGAAACACATCGAATGTCAATGTTAGTGGCAGATTTTTCTCGTAAATTCATCCACTTGGATTAAAAAATAAAATAAATCTAATAATTTTCGGTTTTATTAAATGGACTTAAACGATACGTGGGTTAGATACATATTGATTTACACTCCAGGCGGTCAAAGAGAAAATTAGCGAAATAAAAACTGCACTAAAATCCATTAAATGGATTTTGTATGATGATTGAACAAACAAGCAGACACAGGAAAATTCTAAAAAAGATTATTTTGGGTTCGAAGCGCTTTAAAAAGTCGAACTTACAATTTTATAATAAAAATATCTAGTATTATAGAAGAAACAATTAAGCTATAGTCAGGTTAAGATATTCAAAAACGGAAGTCATCACTTAAATTCTAAAAACTACTTACATCGTTTAAAGAAAAGCTATATCAAAAATGTATTTGTTGCACTTGGTACTATTTGAAATATAATATCGCAATATTAACCGAGAAAGCTTTATTCATTGTTATCTACTAACTGCCGAGTTTAAGTCGTGTCTGCCGCTATATTTTTAATTTAAATTGTCTTCTAAAATTAAACTACTACACTGCTTTTTGGTTTATTATTACCGATATATAAACTCAGGCATGTGAGTTATTCGGGTTGCAATCGGTCAGAGTGGACTGCTTAGGGGTTCGAAATGAAGGCGTTTTGTTCTCATATTCGCAGGACTGGCGGAGTAGAATTCTCTTCTTTTACCGTGACGCCGAGAGAAGTACTCGTTTGGAAACACATATCCAAGATTTATACAAGGACTGTGCGTATCTCGGATATCCTTCCCAATATAGTCCTCGTGCTCGCCGGTCTCTCGTTTGTTGCGTTTATTTTATTATTCTTAGGTTTACAACATATAATATATAAAGTACTATGTGGTTCTAATTAAGCTACCTTCGTGATATGCTTGTGAATACTTCGATGCTCCGTTCGCCTTCGGTGGCCGTTGTTTCACGGTTTCGTATGAACCTCATCCATCGTTTCATGTGTATTAAGGTACGTCCAGTCGCGTGCTGTTTTCAGGTTCTATTCGATTTCAGAGCCTCGATTTTTGCACATTATACTTATTTGTGCAATGAAATTATACGCAAATTGATGTATTAAAATCATACGCACGCGTAGTGATATAACTATTTCCTTATTGTCTATATCGAGTTATCTAGCAATCATGAATTCTAATCCCGATCCCGTTGTCGATTTAAGATCCAATTTCACAGTTACATAATTCCGATTCAGTACTGTTTTGTATTCCGATCCTGTGTTCTTCTCTTTTCTAATTGCGCTAACGCTCTCGATTCCACTATCGATCCCACTTATGATATTGCCCCCGGTTTCATCTAAATTATTGCACAGGATCGCAACAGTAGAAGGTATAAATAATCAATACGTACAATTCAGAAAATATTCATCTGTACGCTTAATTAATAATACGTCCAGCTGTTTACGCATAATTGAATTACAAATACCCAAACATCGTCACATAACATTTATTATATTTCGATAATAGAATATAGGACTGACTAAAGACGCAGTGTGATCTAATTTCGCACTGATTTACTATGACTTTCCCGTTATTGAATCATTATTATTAATTATGTAGTTACAATTGCCTTGTTGACACTCTTATCTGTTCGCCCTACTTTATCCGCCCGCCCATTTATCTTCCACTCCGCTATTTCTTCTCAATCCTAATCACTCAATCCAACACCGCTCCTTTTCTAAAAGTCTAGGCAACAAGTTGAAAATGGTGAAAAATAGAGATACTGGTGCTAAATGTTGGTAGCACATTCGAGGAACGCGTGTTACTCTCACTTCACAATTCTATTCCACTTAAAAAACCCTTTATCATCATTTATTTATTTAATGAGGTACACTTACAGTATCGTATATAAAATCGAATATATAGTTTGTTGTTGAAATTATTAAGCATACGTATGCATAACAATTACAAGTGTACACAACACTGACTTAAAATTTAAATAGAAGAAACTGACTAAGATTAATATCAATAAAATGTACATTGTCTTGTATAATATGGTATAATGTACATTCTTTAGTATCATATAGTTAACATGATTTGTGGGGTTCAAATGCCTCAATAGTTTATTCTTAAAAGTCTTATCTTTATTATTGTCTAGAATAATGTCTAGAAAAATGTACCGCAAGCGTTTATTATCGCATAAAAATTGTAAAAGTTATAAACAATTAAAAATGAAAATAGAAGGTATTTCGTTTTACGCCAATATCTTGTAAACTATTAATATTTAAGATATAAAAAAAATGACCTTAAAGAGGAGGAAAAACCTTAAATTCTCGAAACTCTAACTTAATTTTTTTAAATTTTAATTTAAGACTGAAAATGTGTCTCCGCGCGGTATTTTAAGGTAGCGCGCGCGGCGTCAAAATCGAGTACGTTACACTAAATCATTTTTTAAGGTATTAAATATTAATTTTAAAATTTGAATAAGTTACGAAGCAATCAGGATACTTCAAAAAATTTATTCCCGTTGCAAATTGAACTGAAAGTCAATTTTATAACAAGTTACATAATTGTCAATTAACAAAATTTTCTTCAACTTTCGTCTTTATAACGTTATAACGTCTTATTGAGTGTCTTCTGTATTTTAAGCACATGGAATAGAGTTCAATTAGTGTTGCTATTTTTCCGCGATATTCGTTTATTTGTGTCTTGGTATCACCGCCAGAGCACTTTAGACTTTAAATAAAAGATTCATTACGCTGCAGGGTTTAAATAAAGTACTACTGATTTATCTATAAACAGAAAAGAAAAAAGAAAATGGATGAAAATAACGTATTGCTATTTTGCTAAACAGATGCACGATAGCGAGTCGAATAAAAAAATATATATGTACATTGTATATAGACAAGATAGAAGTTGCAAATTAAAATTTCTCGTCAGCAACATAAAGCACAGTTATTTAGTACTTTATGACACAACATAGAACACTTTTTGCCGGACTGTGGCGAAGTCCAAAAGGAGGGTTATGTGTTTGGCCTGTATGTATGTGTGTATATATGTATGTGAATTTCTATGTTCCCTCGTAGTTATTAAACTCACAAGTCGATTTCAGTACGTTGGATTTGTCTTGATGACGCAAGCGTCACGAGCTATACGAAAATTATAATAATAATAAATGAAAATGGCGGATAATTGGTATCAAATTAAGCATCTCGAAAAAAATTTTTCCTCAAATTTTATCGGTTGAGGCATAAAAATGAAAGGTTTTATTTTTAGCAGTGAAAAATGACAAATTGTAATAAAAAAAATAAGACACCTTCCAATAATCACTTCAATAACCCACAATGCTCTAATTAATTTCCCATCGTCATCTTTGACCACCGACAGTGCCTTTTTTACACGACAGCGCAACAACAAAGTCATGGTTACGTTCTTCACGCGTATCTGGATACGTATATATTTGGGATTCTTTATACCTTCAAAATCCCATATAATATCTCGATATACACATGCACTATACATATATACGACCGTGGTAACTATTTGTAATTGATCTTCGAAGCGGCCTTCTAAACCGGATGGCAAACTCTCTGATTTAGTAGATCGCCTATTTGTCGTGGCGCAACCTTTTATTAGAACCTCCGAGAGCACCCGGGAGTCCTTTCGCGACAATGCCCACTTACCTATTCGACGACAAATAAACACAGCACGATCACTTCGCTGATAGAAGCCGTGGGCGTCCAGGTCGAGGAACGCGGACGGGCGAAGTATCGGGTGGCTCGAATGAATTTGCGTACTGATTAGATTTCTTGGCGACGTCAATTCGCGTCAAACTGTTTAATTAAACTTGTGATTCGGGTAGTTCGGGTTTGCTCGTGCTGCGTCGCCGTCGTCTGCAGAGACATAACATCTAGTCTATAGATAGCTATAATGGCTATGGTCGTTTCTCATTTTCTCGGTTTGTTGCTAATTTTTTTTTTGTTGTGTACCTGCGTAAAACATGCCGGCCTCCGTGGTGTAGCGTGTAGTGGTGCTATTAGGACGTGAAAAAGTCTGACCTGATTTGTCGGTTGAGGCTAAATAAATCTTTCTAGCTTTTGACCCAGATTCGGACGTTTGAGCTGTGTCTTTGGTTTGATAAGAATGGTTTTTTTTTTAGAATACTTGTTATAGGAGAATCACCCATTTAAATATGTGTTTATTATATATTTATTATACAAAGAAATAAAAACGATTATTAAGTTGATTTTTCTTAGCGATAATAATTTTTATGCATATAACAATTATTTGGAAATATTGATTTAAGTATTAACATTGATGGATAATTGTAAAGTGACAGGTGTCTTTCGTCTATACAAAAGATACCTATTTGTATAAATTCATCAGATTGATGAAAAGATGATAGAATAATAAGGCTATGATATATAAATGGACAAACAGACGTATTATAACGTTTTTATTTGCTTTTGACCAAAGAACTCTATAAAATATGTTGTGTTCATAAAATACACGATTGATGAACAGTGTACAGATTATAATTGTAATGTATTCATGTATAGAAATATTTCAAATTATATTAGAATAGTATGTAACACTTTAGATACGTACTTATTAAAAATAGAAAGGTCATTTACGAGTGAAGTTACGAGCTGCTATAACACACTATTGGAACAATCAGAAGGGTTGTATCGAGCGTACTTAGCATGGATCTAATTAAGTAAAACCGGGTGCCCATTAAGTTTTACCCTCGGCCGTCCTAATTTGAATGGGTCTCACGTTTGCGAGTTGGCGACTTTACCTACCAATTAAGTTGTATGTTGTGTACACAAAGCGATTTGGGCCTTTAGTTGTGGGGTGTCGCGCTCAGAGAGCCGGTTGTTTGAGTTAAAATAAATGTATGCTATAATTTATCTCGTTTTGGTTACCATTTTAAGAGGATTTTCTTGAAAAAACGAAAATTTATACGTTTTCATCATTTAGTAGTTGTATATATAACTTTATTAGGTTGTTTGTTTTTAATCGTATACCGAATATATGATATAACATCATGCGTCTATCCAAAAATGTTCATGATTTCCTCCTTCTTTTAGTAAATTTATCAAAGTAATTATATTCATTGAATGCATAGTTCCTGAAAATTGTATCAATTTCAATAGTAATTGAAATCAAATAATGACGAAATGACAGTTTTTTTGGTAGGGATTCCGATTTTTGATGACCTAATACTTTATGTTTTTTACTTAATTTGTTAGTTGACATTCCACGATTTACCAAGTTTTGCAACAGAGAAAAAATTACAAAGATTCCTTTTTTTAAAAAAAATATTTACATTTTACATGAAAATGGACCAAGTTAAATTTTCTATGTAGATTAATCTGTGCAAATACTTCAAACTCCAATCGTATTTTTTTTAATTAATAGTAGTTTTTATTTTAAACGAAAGAAAAACTATTTTGTCGCATACGACCGTTAGAACTAAGCAAACGCGCGCATGTTATAGGATTTAGAAATGCGGCGTGCGCGGGTTGGGCGGCGTTACGATCCACGTTCAATTCATTGTTTACCACTGCGTCATCTTAATCAAAAAGTTGAATAAAAATACACCTAAAAATGTTTTTAAGATACCGTTAAACTTGAATTTGGTTTGATTTGAAACTAGATGCTAGGCGTTCAATAACCTAGACGTATGATTTCAATTACGAAAAATAAACAAAAGTAAATGAAAAAAGCACTTATTTTTAATGTGAATAGTTTTAAAATAAGTTACCATTATTTGAAATTTGGATAAAGTTTGTAAATTTTCATTTATATATGAACGCGCCCGGACAGCTTGGGGTAATTAGTCGTACGAGGATTCCCTGGTACAGCCGTCGTTCCTCCTCTAAAGCGCGCATGCCGAACCGTCTATTGGTCGCGAAGGGTTCACTTCATTCTCTTCCGCTAATAATATTTGTGGAATTTATCCCGCAACAGCTCGCATTTTATTTGTTTCTTCTGCGCGTTCGGGCATCGACCGCCCGCTTAGTACCTTATGTGTTCGTACGTCAAAAGTGACGTTTCTTCCCGCGCTGTTTGCCTCGTCTCTCGTCAGCTGTCTGTGGTCTAGAAGAGACAAACTGCAATTTTAAATAGAGGAAAATGGTATAAACAAATGATATTATAATTTAAGACGCGAGAAAAAAAAATTGCATTACTCTTTTCCTGCCTTATTTTTAGAGTATTTTGTTAGATAACGAAAGAAATTTGTTTAAAATAACCCAATTAAATAACACAAAAGCTATTTTTTTTTCAAATAAGCATCCTGTTTACTTTTAAAAATCATATATCAAATTCCAAATCTTGATACTATTAACGCTTCAACGAAAAAATAAGATCTACGTCGTTGAAATATTCAAAAAGCATGTTTTTCCCGAGCCCTCATTACAATCCGATTGGACGTGATAACGTTCCCTATACGGGGTATTCTTCACCTCGATTACAGGTTTTCGAACGTAGCGAGAGCTTAATTTAAGGAAGTCGTATGTAATATGCAGCCGACGCAGGAAGTTCGTGGCGGTGTAACGATCTTGCCTCGAGTCCCGCCCAGCAATTAACATCACAACGTTTGCGAAATAGTACAATGTTTGCTTGAACACACACGCGCCTACGCAGAGAGTATACTATAACGCGCATGTTAAATTTCAAAGCTAGCTAGCTATGCCCGCAGCTCTGCTCGCATGGATTATAGAATTATATTTTAAGTTTTCTAGTAAGTAGAATTTTACTTAGATATGTTACGAAATAAAGAAGTAAGAGACAATTATTTCTGATTTAAACACACTTTTAAATTTTTTAAGTATACAGTGGTTTTTTTTTTTGTTTTTTATCTTGAAAATATATATTTATTTTTATGAAGGGCCTCTTTGTGTACTTACAAAATTCCTCGTTTTTTATCGGGCACAAGTCCGTAGGCTGCCGTCAACCGCTGGGTGTTATTTAAAAGGCAAAAATGCTTGTATTTTTTGTAGGTCTTTTTGTAATTTGCAATTACGCAAGTGCATCAATTTGATAGTAACCCTTAAGGTTTACTAAGTGTAACCCATTTAAGCGTCCCAAAAGAGTTATTTTTTTTTCGATGCGATTCACCATTATCGTTATTTCTTATTTCGTACATTATTCTATGTAGAAAAATAGGTCCTATAATCTGGCCAGATGGACTAGCTGTGAATAAAAAAAATACAGTGCGTGTATTTACGTACGCGCAGAGAAGTTATACTTCTTTTAATTTACTTTTGATTACATGAAAATAATTTATGGCAATAAAATAATAAAAAACTGGACTGGGATAGACAAATTGACAAAGTTTGATTTAATATTTGAAAATTTAAATGAATCAATAGTCATTTTCTTATAAAAAGTGTTAGTTATGCTTTTATTTATAAATTGATATATGTTAATGTTATTTTGTTGCCATCTTCCATTTTGCATTCAGCGACACAAAACTCACCGACTCTTGTCGATGTTGAACTTGCTAATTCCGCCTGTCTTACAGACATAATAATATTTGGAGTAATGATACTGTTAGTAACGTCCACATTTTGATTAATGCGTCCAGCTCAAACTACTAACACATCGGTTACTAGTGGTTTGAATTTGATCGTTAAACTGCTTACGGGAACTTCATATTGTAGTTTCGTGTCACCCCGACAAAAATTCATTGTCATCATTTTTTCGTTAGGCGCCAAATGAAGTATAACTTTAAAAAAAAAGAAAATCGGATAAATAGTTCTTACATGAAAAGGATATAATCGACAGACACAGAGGTGTTGAGTTTTGTAATAGCTATGGAGGGAATGCCTAAAATGATATTTATCATTAAATTTATCACAAATAAACCGTGTCCTATTAATTCGACAGCCACTGTATTTTAATTTATAATATAATAAATATTTAGAGATGACGAAAATTTTAATACAGTTAAAGTTTTATATCTGCTAATATTGTAAGCTCTTATTATTAAATAAATTTAACTATGAGATCGTCGGTAATATTTTGTGTTCAATTGTTGGAAATTAATTTTACACAAAATTTTAATGTAAAATAATCCATCCACCTTGAAACTACGTCGTCCAGACGTATAATAAAGGTATTTTTCGATAAACGAAACTTAAATCAGTAAAATGGTATTCCAAAGTTCTGTGCAATGAAATAAATTTTAGAAATTTTTATTTTCTTTCCTTTGGTGTATTTTTTTTTAGCACAGGAAACTCTGAAAATGATGACAACAAAAAAATGCAAATTTTTTTTATTCATCAATAAATATCGACATGTATACTGCTGAGAGTTGAGCAAAATAATTAAAAAAAAATAATACGTGTAGTTTAGCGAGCCAACAGAAGGATGGACACAGAGAGAGACAAGTACGTCTCCTAATTATAGTTGAGCCGAAATTCGAAGATAAAAAATATCACTTTCCTGTTTGTACCGAGGTGGCTTCGTATTGAAATCGCTCACGTGAAATCCAATACAAAGCCAATAGATAAGCGGTGGCGTGGAGTTTTGTGATACAAGGCGCCCGCGTTGGCGCCCGCTAACACGTTTGACAAACCATTCACCCATTTTGTTCGTTCCAAATCGGAAAACGATTAGACAGTGTTGTGTTGCTACGTCAATCAGATTATTTTATAAGATTATTTTGTTTTTAGTAATTTTGTTTGCAAAATAGTTATTTATTATCGTTTTTGTTAATGTTATTTTGTTGAGATGTTGCAAAATATGTTTGAGGTTATTTCGTATTGATATATATGTGATGAAATCACAACCAAGTACATTGAAAGAAAAAATACAGAAATTTACAACCTTTATGAAATCTTAATGAATAAATGTAGATAAAAAATATTTTTTTGTCTTACCTTCACATTTTAAAGTCTATGCAACTACTGCCTAAACAACTGATCTTTCTAAACAGTTGTTTAAAATTTTCATTTTATATTTCGTTACACTTTACATTTTATATTTAAACAATATTGTTCATGTGTTTTCAAGATGAATTATAATTACTTCAAATAAGGATATGTAAATAACTCAAAAAGTTTGGGTTGCTATTTCTCACTTGGCCGAAATGTCTTGGTTTGTCGATACCTGATTATAAACAAGTTTCGGCTAAATGAGAATTGGCAGTACAAACTTTTAAGTTCTTCACACATTTGTCTTAGAGATAAATTATAATTCACATTGAAAACAAGTAAACGAAATTGCGTGAAAAAATGAATGAATAAATAAAAGTACTTGCGGCCGTATTGTGATTGGCAACCCAGCAAAAGTGTATTTTTTTACCAAAAATTTATTTCATTTTGTTTAAAAATAAATGAACATAAAAATCTTACGGTTGGATCTGGTGTTATATTGAAAATGATTTTTCAATCGCTTTGCTAAGTACCCGGTTTCAATAAAAGTGCGACAGGGTCAACGTTGGCCAATCTAAAAGTCCTTAGAAAATAAATAAAACTGAGCAAACTGGCCAGTTATTTTTATTATTATTGTTTTTCAGTGTCCGTTGAAATCAATACGTCACTGGATTTGATGGAACCATTGCAAACAACACTTTGTTCGCTCGTATTTAAGAGTCGCTTCGACGGCGTTTTCATATGTAGCCACTGCTTTCTCGGCGTCCGTAGATCACTTTATAAATAATATTTATTTTTTTTGTTAGTGTAGGATGTAAATAAAAATCTATGGTGCCAGATTGGAGCTGTAAAGCGGGTGACTCAGTATTTCATATCTAATGCTCCGAAATAGTTAGTTTTTTGTTTGGCGGTTTGTGGTGAGGCGTTGTTATGATGAAGGAGAATCCAACAGCGAGGTCGTTTTTCCTGAACTTTTTCCTAAACAAGAGGCAAACAATTCTTAGTGTATCAGTTTACAGTGAATGTTTTTTATCCTCTAAAAAAAATGTTGCATAATGACCTGTCATTCTGAAGAAAAAGGTCACCATCTTTTTTCCGACGCTTCGACCTCGTTTTACTTTAGTGGGTAGCTCCTTCGAAGGAAACACCCACTAAGCAGACTGTTTTTTGGTTTCGGGATCATAACAGTAAATCCATCTTTCGTCACCAAGCTATGCCATATACAGCATTTGAGATACTACCGGCAAATCCCTGCATCATTTCATTTCACCAATTAACACGACGGACTTTTTGAGCTTTGATCAAATTATATGGTATCCACCGAATACAAGGTTAAGCTAAATGTTCATAAAGAATTTTGCGCACTTGACTAATACCGATATCTAAGTTTGTCCGAATTTTCTGGTAGGTGCTTTTGTCACGAAGAGTGAACTAAAGTTTGTTACAACTTAATTTTGGCTTGAATGGCAACGAAAGTCATAGTAAATCAATGAACGAAAATTTTTTCGCATTAAATTCATATTGACGTTAGACAAATAATTTTCTATTTGCCGTCAATTTGTAAAAACAAATGACCCACCTTTAAAATTAATCAAAATTGACTACAGTGCTTTTTTATATTTTAGAATAGAAAAAAAAAAACGAAAATTTTTGAAAGTATGTTTTAATTTTTGTACATCGGCCGTCTTACGAATTCCGAATTACCTGTGTCGAATGTGAACAGGAATACTGATATTGGTTTATAATGACAAAAACGTTCATATTTACATACCGACAAATTTTATTTGGATTTAGTTAAAAAAAAAATGAGGAACCATCAAATATAATGCTTGGTTAATAAATGTTCTTTTGACATTGATTTGATTCCTTTTGTTAGTTCGTTTTCGAAATACACATAGGTCGTGTAGAGCAAGAGATCTGTGATATTTTTTTTTATGTTGAAGGGTTTGAAGATTAAGGCTTTCAGGGTGGCTAGTGTGGGGATGTCTAACAACCACTCGTGCTATTAGTGCGATAACAATGTCTGAGACCGACGGGTATCATATTTCCCGAGATACGGTGCGGATCGTTTAACTACATTAAGTTGTAAAATCATTGATGAAGTCGTCCATGGTAAGGGTAGAATCCATAACTGTTTGGTTATGTTTTTGCTCAATTAATTAGAATAAATAAAATGTAACTGTACTACCGGTCTTGTGACTACCTTTACTAAACGCATAATATTAAAATTGAGATCTTTTAGTTACACGTACTCGATGCTCCATTATTTATGATACGAGAATTTTCTGTACAAGAAAGTCATGACACTACTTTGAAATATCTAGGTATGGTTAACAATTCTGATATAATTTAGCGTTGAAACAATGTCGTAAGAAAACATGTAAAATAAAAGTGAGAAAATACATAAACAACTATAGTAGATTCTCCTATAAAGTGCAACAAGCACAATTCCGCAGCGTCACTGCACTGGACCGTAATATATCGATAGAAAATCGACAGTCAAGAGTGCTTTGAAACGATTCGAATAGTGTCGGCCGTTTCGTTGCGCTGAGCGGCTTGTGTTCGCGACTTTTATATTTTACTAGCTTTATTCCGCTGCTTAGTTCAGGTGGACATAGAGCGGATTCTTTATTGACCCATTCTAGGCCTCGATTATGATCTGGCTGCGAACCTTGATCTCGATCTTAGGTTTTCTTGAATCTGAAATTACGATTTCAATATCGGTTTCAATTCCAATCCTGCTCTAGATTCCTATCTTCGCCTTGTTCTTGACTCCAACCCTGTACATAGCCTATTGCTCTAGAAATAGTACATATTTTTGTTAGAATTTTTTTTTAATTTAATCAATTACAACAGAGATTACCTAGTTATGTGCCCTGCAACCCTTAGATTGTCTACATAAGGTCATAACAAATACACGTTACATTGTAAGGGGCGAGAAGGATGTGTCGCATCCACCGTTCCCAAGAAGAGTTCATGAGAACAAGTTACTTCGTCCCCTGTCATCACAACCTATATAAGTTCCCGGCACCTTCTTTTGGAAAGGTTGTCCACGTCTGTCTGCATTCGGCGCTGCACACGGCAGATCAGCTAGGAAATAGTATGTAGCTCCCGTACTATTAGTTTAACTTGCCTATGTCGAATTAAATAAATTTTTAAAGAGAGATCGATCGAGACTCATCAGTTAACTACCCACAACAAACATATAAACAAAACTTCATGTTCATTAACCACAGCTTATATCACCTGAGAATGTATAAATTCTCATCAGTTAAAAAATTGACAGAATCGGATCAGTATTTCCAGAGATTACCTACTACATATTACTTATTTTGATATTTTGTCATATATATTTTGCAACAGACACATAACACATTATAACAATGATTGTCAGTTTTTTATTGATATATGAATTCGGTACTCTTTTATATGAGTGAAATTTTAATTGCTTGCTTTCACGTTTTAGTAGAGGATATCCTTTACTGAAACGTGAAATTTCTTTACGTTTTATCCTTGAAGTGTTTTGATTATTATGCGGCGAACTAAATTACCATAATATATCGAAATCCCAGTTAAAGCGATAAACGAAATCAAACCCAGTTACGACAGTTATTGGCGTTACGGCGCGTCAAAGGTATTGCAAGTGTCAAATTATAGTCTCTGCTTTCTAACAACTAAATTCCTGGGTCGACGTAATGACGTTACGTAGAAGTTACATTTTAGGTGGATATATCAACGAAGGATAGTCAGAAAGAGCTATTAGAGATTTCAATCATTTATGTGACGTGTTAATAAATTCACTATTTAGGGCTGTCAGTTCACTTAATAACCTGTTTAATATTGTAGTTTCTAAATAATTTTGTTCTCATTAAAATAAATTTAAATAAAAGCTCTCAGATATTTTCCAGAAGGGTAAACGTGGACCTCAGACCTTGACTCGCTACGATTTTTGCACACCAATTTCGTTTCAACGTAACTCATCAATCGTTTCATCCAAAGTCGTCGATGCTTCATTCGATATATCACCGATTCGGTCTGCATAAGATTTACTGCCGCACCCCTTGCCAACCCTTCCATTACACGGATTCGCTCTATAAATTTCTTTCGTCAATTTATATACTTTCATTTACCCTTTGCGGATGGCCAACCCACCTCAATATACCTTTTTCACTTTAGTTACTGCATCTTCTTTCAAACCATACCGTTCTTTCACATAATTCTTCCTATATCTATCTTTCAGAGATATCTCACATATCTCGACTGTATTGACTCTACTTTCCTCTTTCTCCTTTCAAATAAAACTTGCGATGCCGTGTGTACAGTTGAGGAAATTACAATTCCATTAGCTAAACACACTTGCTGCCAGATATTGTTTATAATATGTTTCTGTGTCTGATTTATATCTCTCTACTACTGAGTTTTTACTCTTGCAATCAATTTGTTTTAGATTGAGTGTCTTAAGCTCTCCATGCTCGCCCAGTGCGGTCTTTGAATAACAATGTCACCGATGCTTGTTTTGCATCGACTTTGCTTCGATTTTAATTTTAAATGATGTACTAAATTGTCAATTACTCAATATTTTGTATTGATGAGTAAAAAAGAGAGCAACTCTAGAGATTCTTGCTCATTCCTCTCAAGATGAAACAGCATTTGGAATGCGTAGTAATGTCAATGTCGAAAACAATTTGTTGAGGAAGCATTTCAAGTGTATTTCTTTTAGCTACGAAATAAAGTTATTTTTGATTCGATTTGATGCAATAATCCCAGGCTTGACAGCCTAAAATGAGTTCTGCTGTGTGAAACGTGTGGTATAATTTGACATAAGTTAAAAAAATTATTGGTCAATTCATCAGTGGTCAGGTTCGGTTTTGCGCACTTATCTAAGTGCGCAAAAAGTGAATTGATTTATCAAATTCCTTAAATTTATTGAACGGTATCTACCGTTCAGTAAATTAGAGGAATGTCATAAATATTTTTACTTCAATTATGAAGTATATTACAATGTTAATCAAGATACACATTGTGCATATCTAATTATAATTATAAAACAGTATTTTAGAACTGTTATAGATATGAAATTACAGTGGAGCAATAGACAATTTATGTTGGATTCGTTGAATAGGTTGTAGAACATTTCATAAAAAAGTTTTTATTTATTTATAATTCCATTTATATTCTGTTCTTAATTCTATATTCTAAATACGTTTGATTTTTAATTTTCCGTTAAATTTTAAAGCTATCGAGTTCTTTTTTTAATTAAAATGACAATTTTTGGTCCTATGATTTTCATTATAAATTTCATTACAGCAAAATGATACAAGGTTATTAAAGAATATTTGTTAGATAAAGTTAATTAAGTTCCAATTTATCGTTACTTACCCAGCCTCCCTGTTTGTTTTCTTTAAGTATACATTGCTTTGATTCAAAATAGAGTATTATATATATATATATATATATATATATATATATATATATATATATATATAAATAAAAACTATAGTCTGCCAACCCTGATGGGAAATAGGCGTGCGTTTATATTATTATTAAATAAGTAAAAATGTTTGCTTATTTCAGAGTTTTTTCTTAAGAAATTAACTGGATTTTTGTTTTTAGGCTTTGTATTGTGTGTAGTTCAATTTTTGGACATCCCTACCAAACATAGCTTTCATTATTGCTGGCAACCCGTTTATGAAAGTTTTTGAATTTTAAACTACTTTAAAATGCTTTATAATAGCCGGTATGAAGTGATTGGTAAATCATTAGTGAAGTGAATTAAAGGCGGACAACTGAAAAAAAAAATGTACGTATATATCTAAAATTTTTTTAGTGATAATTTCGTTTACAAAGTTGTAATATTTATATAAATTAATTTTCACACATACACAGTGTATGTGTTTCTTTAGTAATAATTTCTAAACTCACTCACACACTTAGAGTGTGTGACTGTTTCATGAATGTAATGTAGTTTTATTTTACGTATAATATATTCGAAAGTAATTATCAGTTTTCATTTCATTATATTCGAAGCCATACAAAAACTGAATTTGAAAATGTTCAAGTTGATCAAAAAAAAAAAAAAATGGTCGACTAAGTTTTAAGCGTTAGATATTTAGGGATTAGAAGTCTGAGACATTAATAATATTGGAAACCGATTGATGCATAACTTGGAATCATGTAGTAGTCGGCCATCACGTATGCTATGCGTACGTGATAAAGAAAATACTGCGTCGCCATATCGTATAATTATTACTTCTATGAGGTGGCTAAACTAGTTGCAAACAAATTAACCGTTTATCATTTCTGTAGTTTTATTAAGTCGTTCTTATCGCGAATCGCTATGCCGCGATGATTTATGATGATAGCACATTCGCCGGTAGAAAGAGGCGCTGGCGGCGCGCCAAGAGTGCGCCGGCCTCGTGGCAAACAAGACAGATCGGTTCGTAATGCCTTCGAGTATTTTCAAATGAGAGCGATAGCGGCTCAGCGATTAAGAGCGTTGATTTCGCATCAGCAGATACCGGGTTCGATCCTGGACACAGGAGAATTGGCGATGAGTCTTAAGCTTAACCTTAAGCTACTGGCTCCGCGCTTCGATTAGCATATAAACAGTCTTTTTTTTGTGATCACATTAGTGATAGTGGTTGTTATTAGTTCCAATCCTCACAGGGTCATTCTAGAGGACTTAAGGCACTTGGACATTAGTAAATTTACATTGATACTATATAGTGATGTGTCACTAGACTGTCACGATAGAAGTCGAATTGAAAAGTTACAGGTGAGCCGTGTGTGATAACACTACACAATGGCTGACGTCCATTCAAATATAAAAAATTGTGTAATGAACACACGTGCTTTCCTTTATGTGGACATGATATGAAGCTATATTTTCTAGACCAATACTACATTGATAGCAAATTAAGAAATCACGCTGTTTTTGGGTTTGATCAATTTTTTTAGTGCCGTTGGAATTTTGTTGCACTTTTGTCTTTAGGAGTGATTCTAATGGTTGCTCCAATCGCAAAATTTATATTCCAAGGGTCTCGTTAGAATAGTCTAATACTAAAAAAATGTAAAATAACAACATAAATCTTCAATTAGTAAGTTTATAATAAATTCTATGCCAATGACATGAAAGAACGGAAAAAAAAAAGTACAAGATGTTTAGACAATTTTGAGTGTGATGATGTTGTGCGCCGGACAGTCTATAAATTTAACTCGCAGAAAAAAAATTCCTAACTTAGATGCGATTTCACAAGATTTGAATATCAATACCGACTTTCCTTATAAACATACCACTTTATATCATTTATTAAGAAAATCATGATTAACATATAAACCATAGATAAATGCTGAGTAATTTATGAGTCTAAGAAATATCAAGTTTGTCGGTATAAATCTATAACAACCCTTAGGAAAGCATGTAGAGAAAATCGTAACATAGTTTATCTTGATGAAACATGGTATGATAAGAGTCTGTTAAGAAAGGTAGGACAGATTGCAGTTGTTTCTACCGTCTACTAGAGGTAAACGTATAATTATAATTCACGCTGGATTAATTATAATTAATTATAATAATATAATTCGCCCACTGAACGGATGGGTAAATAATGCTGTCTTATTATCAGCAAAACAAATAAAGGACGCATATGCAGATTATTACTGCGATATGAATGCAGAATTATTTGAAAAGTGGTTAGATGAACAAGTTTTCAAAAATATAGCCCAAAACAGTATAATAGTCCTAGATAATGCGTAACGTCATTCACGCTTATCCGTGAAAATACCTAATAAATCAACAAGAAAAAATGATTACTTATTTTAATATCGTTATTCCGGATCCAGTTCCAACCACACTTGAATTACTAAACATTAAAAATCGTCTGAAATTGGAAAAAAAAATTTTTATTGATGATCTAGCACAGAGTAAGGGTTTTGAAGTAGTGCGTCTGCCTCCGTATTATTGTATTTTAAACTCTTTAGAACAAGTGTCAGCGAAATTAAGACGTGACATTAAAACGAGAAATATTAATCCAACTGATGGTGTCGCCGTTTGTAATCTCATAAGAGTGCGCGTGGAAAATGTTACGCTAGATTTATTAAAAAATGATGTAAAATATTCCTTTAAAGAGGAAAATAAGTATTTTATGTTAGATGAAGAACAGGACAAGAGTGAAGTATCTACACTAGTCTATACTAATCTATACTAATATATAAATCTGCAGAGGTTTTTTTGGTTATTCCGTTATAACTATTCGTTATACATCCGATTAAAATGAAATTTTGTATACATGTAAAAGATATATCAACTTTGTCGATAGGCTAAGTTTTACGTAAGTGTTGGACTTCAAAAATGCATTGTGGGGGCGTTAACGATTCAAAAATAAATCTTTATAGCCGCGCGTTTAGTTGTTGACCGCGCGCTGGCGGGCGGGCACGCGGCTAATTTGTAATAAATGCAGTGGATTTTGATGATAATTGTGATGTTCAAATAAAAAGACAAATATGTCGTGTAAATAGCAGATTTTAACTAAACAAAATGAAAATTAGTATAAATACTCTTAGGGACGACTGTACGTGTTAGTTAAGAAACTATCTTGTTTAGTAACTCATCAAAGTCAATGCCAGTTTATTTCAAACTGCAGCAGATGTAAAAAATAAATTTTAAAATGAATAATTGTTTATTTTATAGCGTTTTTTTTTATATATCTGAACAGGACGTTATATTTAATATTTTTATATTAACATTATCATTAAAAAGTATTTTTAGTGTACATTTAAACTAATAAAAATCTTTGCGATTAAGTGTATTGTTTCTTAATGTTTCGTAATGGACTATATACACTTTGACTTCCCTATCAATTCTGCTTAAATATCTAAAGATTATTTGACTATATCCTTTTGTTTTTATTTTTTTTCGGGCCCGATCTTGATCCCGTTTCGCTGCACCTGTTTACAAGGTTGACCATATTTAAGGTGCTCGAGTGATCCGGTTTCCCTGCCACCACAAGCCAGACCATTACGATTCGGAGATTTTTTTTTACTATAACGATAAGTCTTAACTGCAACTTAATTACTACATTATATTTTTAATGTTCGCAGTTATACCGAATGTTTTTAGTTCTCTTTTAATATTTTAATTTTGAAATTGTTAATACTCATTGCTTACACAGCAATAACATTATTTCAAATATGTATATTTGAAATATGTAGCTTAGGACAGACGTCTAGGATACAATGTCTGTTTTTCGGCTAGGGTGGCATCAGAAGTCCTTATCGTATGTTTATCGTTTCCAGTTTTCTGCGAGGACGTTCATGATTGTTTTGTCTTTAATTCGAATCGCCATTTTTTGTATTGTTGTCTTTTATTTTGTTTTCGCTGGCAGCCACATCCTTCTTAATTCATATGTCGATTGCGTCTTCACCATTGTCTGTATAGTACACACAACTGACAGTGTGGCGCATTATCGCCACCACGGCGTATGATATACTGGCGTGTAATTTCTGTTTTGCCGTGGTCCGCACGTTGATGGTTTTTTCGGACGTTAGACCCTGTGTTTAATGGATAGTTAGGACACGTGCCCCTTCTCCCTTTCCGAATGCCTAGGCGGCAAGGGATTCTTTCTCTACCTGTGTATGTGTTAGGTAGAGTGTGTTTGGAAGATTTTCAGGGATGTTCGCAACGCTGTATCTCTCTAGCCGCAATGACTAGACCTGAGTCATGGATCAGTATATGCCACTGTATACTTCGTTAAGGGCATATGCAACATCCATCGGGATCTTTTCCTTCGTGACCGTTGCCACCAGGTTTGCTCGAATGTACTGCGTTTCAAAAAGGTTCAGCCTGTCGATGAAAGAGTGTCGATTAAAATCAGCTATCAGAAGGACCTCTTTTGCACCCGCAAAAGAATGTTGCAATAACAATCGTTCCAATTTGGTTTATGAGGGCTTCTCGTACGATCAGTCGATTGCAACTCTTTGGTCCTCAGAAGCCATTCACCAAGACCGACGTCATCATTCTCACTTTGCTGTTTGCGTCGGCTCCCAGTCGGCTCGCAAGCTTTTTTTTGAGGTTTCTTTCTGCTTCTCGTGTTGTGGTGATGACATCGTTCTTCCCCATTTCAAAGTGCTTCATTCCCCATGCTGTTTTTTCGCAGCCAAGGATTCCATTGATCCATGTTATATCGGGCACCACTCAGTCTTCTCGGGCGTTGTTTGAAGCTTTAGGTCTGGTGACCGTTTTTGCCATCTTTAGCGCAACCCTTGTGCATCGAGCAGAGACCACTATGGAATCATACAGGAAGGTGATGTATTTTGGTCTTTTCATACGGCCCGTTTGCTCCTTATCAAAGGCCACCAGGCCATTTATCGCACTGTGGGCTGCCATATGTATAACACTCTTTTTTTTCTCAAGATTGTTTAAGAGTCCTTGTCATATATGGTGGCCTCCGCGTCCGCAATTACAGCTGTTATCTGTGCCTTAGATTTATCTTGGTACAATCCTAATATCCTCTCGCACGTGGCTTTGTGGACTTTAAAGGTTACTGAGGTAAGCGCCATGAATTCTGAGAATGTATACACGTAGTAGTCTCGTAATCGCCTTACCGCCGTAATAGTGGGCTCTCCTTTTTGGGCTTTTGTTGGTGCAGTTTTAGGTCAATTGGCGCTGTTAGTTTCTTCCTTTTCTTACTTCCTGTGAGTATTTGGCCCCAAACAAGCTTTTTGCGGCTCTTCCTAGTGCTTCCAGGAATGTACGCATGCGTCCATAATACTCAGAGTTATCTTTGTGAGTTTTCTGCCTGTTCTCCTTTAGCTCCTCTTTCTTGTTTTCGGTTATGCGTTGCTGGAGACGTTCGGAACCTAACAAATCTTCGCTTGGTATGGAATGCCTCTAGGTGTCGACTATATTGACGGTGTTTGTTGGATTGCATTGAAGGATGTAGTTTAGGTTTTCACCTTGGTACTCATACATTACGACCTCGGGAACCTCGGATGCTTTGATGCATCTCAATTGATCTACAATTTCTCTGGTCTCGAAGGGCACCGATATCTCATCCACAATTGCAGTGTGAGGTGTGTCTTCCCCTTCGAACCCAGATCCCCAAAGATGACAGCAACGAGCATGCTTAAGAGAAGGGTGTTTTTTCTTTCCAGGAGAATAACAGGATCGTTTTATTTTTTGTCCTGACTACGCTGCATTTCTTACTCTCGACTTCTACTATGGATAGTGCATCGAAGACTTTGTACTTCATGCTCGTTTTGAAAGTGCTGCCGTTCAGGAGAACTGCTAGTCCGGGAGAAATTGACATTGAGCGAGGTCCCGTCGTGCAGCAGTTTCACGGTGTTGCAATCCATGAAAAGAGTCACGGAAACGGAACTTAGACTTTGTTAGTGGTCTATGTAACTTCGAAGTATCTCCATAGGATGATTCGTGTATATTTGATATAGGTACCTAGATCAGAATTTCATTAGGTTTGGCTTCTGTTTGTAATTGGTATAATTATTTTCATGATTTGGTCTTATGACAATTCTTAAGTAATTTTGAAATCTGACCTTGAGGTGCCTTTTAAGTATTTTATATTTAAGTAAGACTTCTACGATATTCGATTTCTGTTTTGAAGTAAGTCAGTACGTGCCGGGGAGTCAGAGTGATAACTTAGAAAAAGCGTTATCGTCACTACTTTATTTTTTATAGTGTGTGGGTATGCCTTGAATATACACACACACACCCACACAAGCACACACACACACACACACACACACACACACACACACACGCAACAGATATACACATTTTATCGGCGTTTGTTTAGGTGGTGTGCTGTCTAATGTAAACTTAATGAGCAACGCGATAATAAATTATGAATGGTTTGTAAACACTATGTAAATAACTTATAGCCAAAGTCAAAATATTCGGAATCCTACAAAATATTTCTAAAAATACGTACTATAAAAATAATATAACAAATATGTTTCTGGTAGAAAAACTCCTATACTATAAAAATTAGAACAACTAAGTGTTTCTTTAAAGAAAAAAATTTTGTCACATGCACTTTGTTGTAACTCGACACTAGATGGTGTTACAGCATGTTGATTTATACAACGCTCATCAGTTTACCATGAAAATTAGTACGCATAGATATTGAAACATGGAGAATATTTTGGTGTTATCAATGCTGTTATAACTTTCTATTAGATAGCACTGCAATGCATTAATTTTGACACCGTTCTATCAATCGATTACCAGGAAAATTGGTGTATGTTGGATACTAGTTATCGCCCGCCCACTTCACTGAGTGTCATGAATTATGAAAGTAAATAAAAAAAGTGAAGTGTGTATAGATTTAAAAAATATGGCCTAAAACTATTGATAGACGATCGCGGATAGATTGGTCATATTCATACCAATACGTTCAATAGCTCTTATTATCCGATACCATGACTAATAAAACCCACTTTCATTCTAATTATAAGTTTTTAATCAGAATATATTTTTGCGCTATCCATGTTTTCGGCTGTTCCAGTATAATATATATATATTTTATGGAATATTTCATTGAAAAAGTGTAAAAGTTTTCCTTTTGTCGGGCGTCTCTCGGCATCGTAGTTTTTTTTCATTGGTCTAATTATTTTCAAAGTCTGGCCTAAAAAATTATCTTGAGATCATACCAATGACATTTCTTAAAACTTCGCGTTCAAATAGAACTAAAAAAAATCGGCTAAGAACATTTTTTTCAAATTCAATTATAATTTTATTTTTCTTTTCAGGGTTAGCAATACATTAGTTTTGCTTATGTCTAGTATAAGCCGTTATATTTTTTCCAACAAGGGTCTTAAATTGTATTATTTAATTTCTGCAATATAATTATTTGCCATATTATGTAAAATAAAAATAAAGCTTATTTTAATAAAAATAAGCTTCATTTTTTGTAAAAAATAAACACGTTTTTTATCCTGACATGGTCTTACTAGATTAACCATGGACGAGGTGGATCCCTCCTCTTCTTCAGCTTCTATTCGTCCAGACTGATTATGTTCCTCGGTCCGTGTCTTGTGCACGTGTCGGTGATATTATGCCTGTTGTGCGAGCCAAATAGACCCGAAGTGTATATCAGGTCAGAAATGTTCTGGATTTTCGTTTTTTCGATCAGGCGTATATGTTGGTCATGTACTTAGAGGTACCACGGATCATTGTTTAGCATTTCCACCAGATCCTTTGATCCAAAAGAAGTTGGTAGGCCAGAAGCGGTTTTTAGTGTCATCCGGTATTGTGCTTCAATTTTTACCGATTTAGAGATGAGTAGGAAAAATTGTGAGGCACCGTACGCCAGCACTGGTAGCAGACATGTTCGGATGACCTAATAATCACTTCCAAGTCTACCTTACTGTATCACCCAATTATTAGTGAGAGCATCCCTCTTACCATCTTTGTTTTACTTATAATATATTTTACATGTTCGGTAAATCTTAATGTACGATCAAACATTACACCTAAATATTTTACACTAATTTTGTACTGAATGTTTTCATCGTCTACTTCAGTGGTTCGTTTGTATTTTCTCTTCTGAGTAAACCTAATACATTCAGTCTTTGTTATATTGTAGTGAAGGGCCTATTTATCATACTAGGCTGTTATTCTAGCCGCCGACCATCCCAACCTCATCGTCGCCCTATCTGGTCGATTGATACTCTTTAATACGCACAGATCGTCTGCGTATTAAGATATCAATTCACCTCCAATGAGGTCAATCCTATGCTGTGTACATATTACCGGCACCCGGGGATATCTGCGACATAGAGGTTGAAAATGGAAGGCTCCAGTATCGAGCCTTGTGGGACGTCTTTGGTTATCGGAACCTGTTCAGTCTTGGTGTTTTTTGTTTTACCTATTACATATCTGTTTGTGAGATAATTTTCTAATATTTTTATGATTGAAACATCCACGTTGGTAGTCTCAAACTTTCTAGCCAGTGCATTGTAGTGTATGCTGTCAAAGGCTTTGCTCAAGTCAGTTATAAGCATTCCGACTGAGTTTTCGTCATTTAGGTTGGAGGTATTGGGATATCCATTTCTAAGTAATTGTGTGGTTGCGCTTCTATACTTTTTAAAACCGTTTTGGAAATGTAGATCGAGTCGCTGTAGTGTAGTTATAGTCGTTTGTGTATGATTTTCTCACAGATCTTCCCCCATTATGTTGAGTAATGTGATCGGTATGTAGGAAATAGAAGACGTAGGCAGCTTTCGTGGTTTATGGATAAATAAGCATTCACCAGTTTTCCACGTCACAGAAAAGTATCCTGTGTAAAGTATCTAGTTTATAATGTGTCTGATCTCGTTTGTGACCACCGAGCCAGCCATTTTATACGTATATTCTTGTATGTGGTCCGGACCGGGAGCCTTTTGTTTTCATTTGGAAATAGGTTTTTCTGACTTTCTCGAAGGCAGCTGCTTCCAATGGTTTATAGGGGCATGTGGTGTATGTGGCTTAGTCTTCTGGGTCTACAGTGTTGCCGCGAAGGAGAAATGTTTCTGTGAGTTTAGCCGCTACCTGCTCTTCAGTTTTGCAACCCGAGATATAGGGCAATGTCCGTGAAGGTTTCTTTAATGGCTTTTGCAGCGACGACATTTTGGCCTTCTCATTTAGTTTACTATTTATAATTTAAGCCACTTGTCTTCCATGTATTTATTTAGAGCAGCGGTACAGTCTCGTTTTAGTCTATTTAGTTCTAGTTTTTTCTGTGCTGTCGTGTATCTGTAATGTTGTATTGTGGCAGTTTTCCTGTCTCTCGAAAGCTGTTTCATGTCGGTCGGCAGTAGTTTGGTACTCTTGGTTATGTCTTTTCTTTGGGGCGAAGAAATCGAACGAGTCGTTGATGTCTTTGATAAGTTGAAGTATTTAGTTCCCGTATTGTTCATCGTGCAGTATTGATTGTTTGGTCCGGTATGCGTTTAGTCTTTGTATATGTGCTGAATACTCCTTTTAAATCTCAGTATTACTGTAAGGTGTTCTGCTCTGTCTAATTTGTTTTGTCGTTCTCTCAATTGTCAGGTCCACATACATTATCTATGGCATGTGGTCCGAACCGATATCATCTATCTGTCTGGTCGTCATGCGAGTCGTATCGTATGCAATCGAACCAGTGATAGTTGCAATATCCAAGATGTTAGTGTTCTGGTATAATTATTTGGACGCCAAGTTTGTGTGGCAGACTTTGAGTGATCCGTTTTTAATCCTCTCATTGAACAAATTACCCGTCGCGCTGTTCTTGGTGTGCCCTAGTCCGTAGATATGATGTTATGATTGCCGATATTAATAGTGTCGCCTTCTGATTCCCATAATTTACATAGTTGGTTTCTGATTTTGATTGTGTTCGTGGGTACATAGGATACCCCGTATTATTATGTTACGGGTTCCGGTGTTTACTTCAACAGTGACTGCTTCTATTCTGTTATTAGACTGTGTATTGATTCTAATGTACTGTGTTGTATTGATTCATGTAATGGGAGGTTTGGCCATTTTATTGATCTTTTGATGTAAATTGCAGTACCTCTGACTTAGATTGTAGCGTTGTGTATTTTGTCATAGTTCTGAACGTTGTATTTGTACTTGTCAAAGTTAGTCTTACATTCGTTAAGAATGAGGATGTCTGGCTTATATTTATTTACAAGTGCCTTAATTTCTATAAACTTATTTCTAATCCTTTGCACGTTGCAGTGCAGGAGTCCTTATCTACTCTTAACGTAAGTATTAACGTTAGTAATGAATATTATAAAAAAATGCCAGCCTCTCAGACTGATTTCATTATATGGAATTATTACCTAATTTATTGTCACTGATTTGATTACTATTAGTACTAGACATACTGCGCATTGGATCTTCTCTGGCAATATCGGAGGTAATTGGCTCGCTGCCGGTCATCATATCGGTATATGAGAACTCGGGTCTCCGCGACGCCTCACCATATTTCCTTGGTTTATTCTGCTGTTGATTTGGCAAGCTGCGGGATCTGTTGTGGCTAAAAGCACGTCGTACCACGCTCACTCTGGGATTCCAAAGCTGTCACTACAAAGAAATGCACTAGAAATGAAAAACTACGTTGTTACACTTTTTTCCATGTTTCCCGCACATAATGAGTATAAGTACTTTAGTCGCCTAATAACATAAGAAATAAATAGGTATGTCAAGTATGACTTTTAAACTAGCGTAAGCTAAGGTGCACTAGTAAAAGAGCGTATGTTCATAGCATTTACATCCTTTTGTTGAGAAGCGCAATGTTTAGACAATAACTCAAAAATGATATATCCCATCATCAACAAAATAATTTTATTTGAAAGTATTTATGCGTTACATTTGCAATTTTCACATATTTTTTGCATTCAGGTTTAGAAAATTCAGGGTTTGGGGGGGAGGGGTATAATTTCTGCTACTTTCGAAGCGATTATTTCAAAAAAATATTCAATTAGTCAATAAAATTGCTTATAAACCATAAAGTGTTTCTAAAAAAACAGTCGAAATATGTGCCACAGGTTGATGTTTGCCGAATAAAAATTTTTCAGTCTGTTATGGAGTGCCACCCTAGAAATAATTACTTCTGTTATTTAACTACGAAACTAAGTAGCGGCTTATATAAAATATAATATTTAGAATTTCATCAATATACCTCTTGTAGTTTTTGAGTAAAGTGTCTTTGACATACGAACGGACGGACGGTGGACGGACGGACGTGACGAAAGCATAAAGGTTTCGTTTTGGCCATTTTACCTTGGAACCCTAAAAAATCAATTTATCGTCTTTCATTATAGATTAAATTAATTTGATAGGTTTAAGTACGTACATAAATTTTATGTTATAGTAAATTTGACACATTATGGTTATAGATTTTCATAAATACCAATTCATTCCACTAAAAAAGTCAAATAATTTACGTGGACTCTATTCGTGGCTCACATAAAATTTATTAATAATTAAAAATTAAAGGCCGTAAGAAGTTCGGCAGTTGGACGGACATATTTAATGGAATTGCAAGGATACTGCGCCCCTAATTTGTCCGGCCTTTGGTTCAAAACGAATAATTAATTTCAATTATAAAGATATTATTTCAGAAATTTAAACCTTTTGTACATGTTTAATGAAACGAGCACTAAAGTTTTAATTACTAACTCGATTTTGAAGATAATTGACGCAGTTAGTGTACCGAAATTATAAAATCATTTCGTAGAATTTATTAACCAAGAAAAGTTAAATTGTTCTTCAACTGTGTCTAATTTTGATTCTCGCCGAATATTTTTTTTTGTTAATTAATAATCATTTAAAACCAGAAGGAACTAATTTTCAATTTTCGAAAAGGTTCATTATACTAATCCCAAATAATTTTTAAGAGAATAATGGTAAAGTGATATTAAATTGTTTTCGACTCCCATTGGAGTGGATGGAATAGGGAGTACTTTACTACTTTTTTACATTACAGTATTTAAAGCTTTCTTATTGGAGTAAGATTTTATTGAAAGCGTTTATTTCACAACTGTAAAAACGTCTGAGTAAGGACTTTTTAAAATTACTTATTAGAAAGAGAAGGCAGTATCGAGTGACGTCACTGTTCATTACGATATCCAGTGACGTCAGTGTTTACTAGCGCCATATGGAAATAACATTAAACACCGTTTTGCAAGAAAGAGATACCATATAATTTCTGATGGCTTATTGTTCATTGCTTTATTAACAGTGATGTACAAGTTACCCTAAACAAAGTGTCTAAAATACAGAATACCAGATACTATTAATATTAAGATAAATATTTGAGATATGTGATGCAAGATAATTTTGAAAATGGTGTCTGAAATACTAGATACAAAATATGTGTCTTCTAAACACTTTTTAAAGATAAAAATCTTTTTGAAAGAAAACACAACTTTATCAAGTTTAATTTTGTTACATGAATTGTGGATAGATCGTGTTGATCGCGCAATTGTGACAGAATATTATATTTTTAAGGTTTTAATTGAGACTTAAGAAAAACCAGTTCCTCAAACAATTTATCTCTCATTTTCCTTCGATGAGGTCTCATTATCGTATCCCTAAAAGCCTAAAAGTGAAGAGCCGCTTTACTGGGATAGAATTCGGCAAACAGATAAAACCAGAATTCAAAAAATATTTGTCGGATAAACATTTAAGATCTTTAGGCTGGTGTTTTTATTACGTAAGTCACAATTAAAATTTTTAGAAATGGCATTTAAGAAACTGTAAAATATAAAAATTTTAAAATGATAGTCTTTGTCAACCTTATTGTAAATATTGCATTCATTTGCCATTTGCTTTCACAAATTTCCGGAAAAGAAAAGAATATTGTTTATCTAACGGCAACATGAATTTAACGCGAGAATATTTGCGTGCAATGAGTTTTGATGAGTTTCCTTGCCACTTAAGGCATGTGATCGCACTAATCTGATTGACGATCTGCGTGAGGTACGTCCTTCTACGGCGATGATCAAAGACAATGTCGTTGGCGTTACAAAAAATAGATTTTTTAAAACTATTTTGTAACATATGGTTGATTTTGTGTTTTTTTTAGGTACAGAAAAAAATATAATGGTTGTCAGAAACTGTTTACAACAATTTTTTAATTTAATAAATAATCAAATTATCGATTTAAAAAATCTTTTTTTATTATTCTGTTGAGAAATGACAATTATAATTTTTAGAGAATAAAATATATTATGACTATTTATGTACAATGAAAATAAAAAAAGAACAATTTTAAACAATGAATACATTATATTATATTTTTTTATTGCATGAAAAAACAACTTTTAACAACATTTTTTAAATGTTTCATTTTAGTTATTTTAAAAATTATAATAAATAAAATATCAGTTTACAAAACTTTTATTGCATGGTCTTATTAAGTATGTATATAAGAAGGGCTCCAAGGTCATTTATTTAAAGCTTCATATCGCCTTTTGTAAAAACGGAAGCCCTTGAAAAATTAGTTTATTAACAATTGAATAACTTTTTGCAAAATCGAGTTAAACATTTTTGTCCAACGGGGCTGTATTCTTTGAAGTGTGTGAGAAATGTGTACTATCGAACACATTTTAAGGAGCTTTGTCAAGATTTTTCACGATTTCGAACTTGTTAAACAGACTAACATGCCAGTTTCCTCACTTTTTGCTTTTGCTGTGCACTTAAGTTTGACCCACGTATTTAGATATTGCAATGTTTCTAAGTCTGCGGTGTTGCCAGTAGACTTTGTGTTTTCGCTACTGGCAAGAGAGGAAATAAGAGTCTTCTAAGAACATTAATTAGATTCGTCTTTTGATTTTTTTTAAGATCATCTTCATTATTATCTATAGCATTATTATCTTCCGTTTTAACTATAAGGTGGCATAATAAATATAAAAAAATGCACGGTTAATTAACATCTCTAAATTTACGAAATACTAAGACGTGAAACCAATGGTATCTAAATATAAGATAAAAAATATTCTTAATAGAGTATTTTAAATATAAGATACAAAATAGGCATTTTGTATCTTGCATTTTAGATATTTTATAAATCACATTTCTGTTTATTAACCGATTTTAATTTTGATTTCACATTCAATCATCACATTTAATACTTAGTTTACATTCATCAATAAATATTAGGTGTACAAATAAGTTTCCGCCGTTTTGAGAGAGATGTCGTGGCACGAGACTTACGTTAGAATTCGCAGATGATAGCCGGCTTGAAAATTAAGTTGCTCATTCAAGAACAACACAACCCTATCATATTATTAATTTCATATTAGCATCATACATATATATCTATTTTTTTATCCAAAAATGTCTAAATTTGAGCCAAATAAGCGTTATTTGCAGGAACTTTTAATTTACTTTTTAATTTAAAAAAAATCTGGAGCTGAGGCATATCGATTGTGCGTAGAAGCACATGATGAGGTTGCCTTGAGTAGAAAACATGTCGTGAGTGGTTTCAAAAGTTTAAAAGCTTTGATTTTGACGTAGAAGACAAAGGTCGCAGTGGCCAAAAATTTATGAGGATGCAGAATTGGCGGAATTATTGAAGAAAGATTCGTCTCAAACACAAAAGGAATTTGCACTTACTTTAGAGGTCACTCAGCAAGCAGTCTCGCAATTTTTAAAATCTTTAGGAATGATTTACAAACAAGGTATTTGGGTTCCATACGAATTAAAGCAGAGATGTTGAATGCCGATTATGTATGAGTGAAACGCTGGTGATGATGAATAGTGGATACATTATGATAATCCAAAAAGAAGAAAATCATGGGGATTGCCTGGCCACACGTTAACTTCCATAGCAAAGCCGAATATTCACGGAAAAAATTCATGCTGTGTATTTGGTGAAATCAGCTAACTCCACGTGTATTACGACTTACTAAATCCAACCAAAACAATCACTGGAACTCTATACTGAACACAATTGAAGAGATTGAGCCGAGCTCTGTAGGAAAAACGCCCTCTATACTACTCCAGACATGACAAAATTATTCTTCAACATGATAATACTCGTCCGCATGTAGCGGTTTCGGTGAAAAATTATTTGAAAACACTTGATTGGGACGACATTGCGTCGTCCAACTATCATCTGTTCCGGTCAATGGCACATGCTCTGTCAGAGCAGCGATTCACATCATATGAAGATACCAAAAATTGGATTGATTTGTAGATAACCTCAAAAGATGAGAAGTTCTTCATATTTGGAATCCGAAGGCTGCCTGAAAAATGAAAAAAAAGTGGTTGCTAGTGATGGACAATACTTCGATTAAAATTAAATTACCGTTCTTTCACAATAAATATTATTTTATTGACCAAAAACGGCGGAAACTTATTTGTACTTCTAATATAATATAGAAATATCATTGAAATACCGTATTCCGTGGTAAGAAATCTATTTTATTGTTTAAACAATTATTAAAACGTGCTACTCAAAAATGGTATCGATCACTATGATAGTACTAATGTTTGTATGAATGATTGAAGACAATTGCGTTTCTGGACAAGAAAACTTTGACGACATATTGAAGTATATTACATATGATGGATATAAATGTATTTATGTGTAAATGACGCGTCCAGTGATTTATCTTTTTGTACTTTTGGGGGGCGAGTTCACCGTATTTGCGTTAATATTATAAATTCGCTATCACCAAACTCTTCTGCTTTGTGAGGGCGAATTTATAATAATAACAGATGGCTTGTTGTTTGGTAAACGGCAACATTGCTTTGTTGTTTTTTTTAAATCCAGAAATTCTTTTTATATTGTTATATCGAAATTTATTTTATCACTGGCGCTGCCGCACGTGCTAGCCCATCATCGCCCGAGATGCCGTTATTACAAAATCTGCTTCTGTGTAATACAATCAAAATTTTACCTCCATTACAATATTTTATTAGTTAGTCCCTTTTACTTTCTTGTTCTATTCTATTTTCATATTTTAATTATCACGAGACAGAAACCGGGACAACATATGTATATATATGTTTTCCCGAAAAGAAAACGTATGCATTTATATTTATACATATATACACACATACATATATGTATGTAATAATTACAACTATGATGGCCGTATTATATACAAAAGTAAGAAATTTATTTTTACTTTAACAATAATATAAGTTTGCACAAGATATACATCTCCATGTAATGTGAATATTTCAAGTATTTTTATTAGTGTATTAAATTGTATATCTGTTTGTACACCGGTGTTATATGACTCAACATCTGTAGAACTTTAGGATGGGATCTTTAAAGATTATCGTATACACTCTATTACAAAATTTAGACTCGTTAGTTTTAGTACGAAATATAACTGTTATTTTTCTTACAGAATCCAAGCTAACGACCAAGCGACCGCCCATACCATCCGGAATAAAATGAACGAAGACGAAGTAAACACTTACATCCTCTTAAAGAGAATATGTAGAAATGCATTTCTGACGGGCGTCGGAGATTTCTGGTACGAATCGAACAGGAGTTCGAGACAGGAGTTTTTTATACAAAACTTACAGAGTTTTGGTATTCTCCACTTACTACACGATAATCATCTCGTTGTTTCTGAACGGATTCTGGGGCGATTTACCGAAAGAGGATCGCGACGGCGCCATAACCGTGGCCGTCTCCATGACGACCATGATGACCAAAGTCAATACGTTGTTGTACAACAGGAAACTGGCCATAAACATAAACAGGGACATGGTCAGGACATGCGAGAAATACGAGAGGAAACATGTACTCCGGAAGCTGTACACAAGGACGCGACGATCCATTATACTATATTTTTTTTTTATATATCTAACGATCATTTTGTACGTCATCGATGGGGTTATTAAATCTTTTAATGGTAAGCAATATTATTAAAAAATATATTTATACTAAAATAAAATTTCTCGATATTGCACACAAAGAATTTATTTTTGATATAAAAATGCCTTTGAAAGCAAAGTTTTAATTAGTTAATGTGAATATATATATGTTACACATATATGAAAATGGTGTTTCAAATTTCTTATTACAGTGGAAATGTTGACATTAGTGATTATTCAAATATAATTAATTCATTAGTTTCGATCTATGACTGTTACATATTAAGCGTGTAATAATGTAAATAGTATTTATAATTAAACTTATATCTAAGCCAAGTTATGAACATATTGTGCAATTGCCTCAAAGAGGCTCTCCGAAAACACAAACAATCCTAACGCAAGGTTTCTTTCCTTGCGTAATCCTTGAGTAAGATTTATACCAATGTCTGTGCTTATACAGGACAGGAGACTGTGTAATAGAGTGTAAATGAAATTGCCCATAATGCCATATTACAACCGCCACACACAATGATATCCCACAGTACGGTGCGGATCTCTAGTGACATGAGGGCATAGGCCATAGGGCGCTTTTATATCTGTCGGAACTAATGTACCTCCTCGTGTACCGTATGTTTTGTCGCACTAAAACGAAAGGTAAACGGTTTGTTTGAAATTATATAGAAACTACATCATAAATCTGTCAGTGGTGACGGTGAATATGATTACACAATGAATCCTGTAATTACTGTTGCGTGTTACCTCCTCTTATGTTACTGAACTGCATGTTGTAACTACAAGGTGAGGCATGTGTGTTTGTGTGGGAGAGAGAGACAGAGAGAGAAAGAGAGAGCATATACCACAGTCCTACTACACTACTATATCCGTGCGGATGGCGAAAATACTTCATATTAGGTAAGAATACCTATGCACATGCCGTTCATAACGATGACATGGGGCTATGAAACTGTTCACGTTATCATTACAAGTAACGCCGTAAGGACCGTTATTCACGAACGCTACGATTAGACGAGCCACATCCAAATGGTGAGTTTATACGCACCACGCCATAAAAACGACTGCAAACAACGTTATGGTCAATCCAACGTTGTTGGAATGAATATAATGGAATGATTATACAATGATAAAGAATCCCATGCAACTATAAATAATAAATTTATAGTGGCATAACATTATTTGGATATGCTATACGGATTTCCATATGGTACGTTCTCTGCATGTCTCTCTTGCTTCATCGACATCCATCAGTCGTTCCATGCAAGCTCGTCAGTTTTAGGCGCTTAAAATTTGGCATCTTTTTAATATGCCACCAATATGGTTTGTATACGATTTTTTAGAGGACCCTTACCAACCATTTCAGCACGCACATTTACCGTGTACGTTTTATATGTATCTACATATCGCCATATACCTATATTCATTTAATGTTAAACAATTGAAAAGGATTATGTTTCTATGTGGATGGAGGGATCGTGAGTGTTATAGCTTTAATATTGACGCGGTAACATACACTATACCATAGCACCCAGTCTCCACGACGACCGAGCGCGTGCTGGGAACTTTGCACCTGGTTGAATATTCTGATGGCTTCTTTTCCATCATATAGATATCGTCATCGTGTTTTATTTAGCCGTTGAAACAAGATTAAATTGATACTCTCAATTTCTGATGCAAAATACGGGCTTGAATCGGTGTCATTTGGGCCGTTGGTGCAAGTAATAACCATTGTAGCTTTTTTAGCATTGAAGATGAATAATGTAGATGAACTGAGAAGGAATAAAACATACGTACTATAAGTTCGAAGTCATGATGTTTTTAGTGTATTCACACAGTAATTTACACTGGCATATCGAGGCATACACAAAACCGAATGCCCAAACATGTTCAATGAAATATAGTCGACCTATTCTTTCTTGTATAAAGTTTTTAAGATCAGCTTGACTATACGACTAAATATTAAATAAACAGTATTAGTAAAATTAAAATTTAAATCAATAGTTTATTTTTTGAATTATCTGGAGTTTAATG
Organism: Eumeta japonica; assembly: GCA_005406025.1. Classification (NCBI taxonomy): domain Eukaryota; kingdom Metazoa; phylum Arthropoda; class Insecta; order Lepidoptera; family Psychidae; genus Eumeta; species Eumeta japonica. The sequence goes on along the minus strand of BGZK01001918.1, from coordinate 26,680 downwards.
AATTTTCAAAATTTATTAAGATAATAACAAAAGCCTGAGACTTAAAAATGATTTTATTAATAATTCATCTAAAAGTCATCTTCCAGAACAACTTCTTCAAAATAAATGTTTTTCAGGTCAATTTTTTGGAACGATTCAAACGTATTGGCCTAAGTATCACGACGGTTCCGTGCTTGCAAAATCTGGAAGAATATTAGTGACATTGCTGTGGATCAAAATGATGGCGTTCATGATTTGGACGGATTCCATTGTTATAACTAACTTGATTGTTATGGGATTCAAATTTGTTACACTCAGGCAACATTTTGAGCAAATAAGGATCGATTTCGAGGAAAGTCCTGCAAGCGTTTCTGACCAGCAACGATTCGCAATATTAAGGGACGGTTTTATTCAAGGAATCGAGATGCACAGACAACTGTTGAGGTATACTTTTGACAATATTTAGAAAAAGTTTTATGTTATTTCATTATTATTATTGGCGCATAGCTTTTAGGTTAACTTTATAAATGTTATTACTGGAATCAGTCATTTTATACATTAGCGTCATGTTTTTGAAACTTGAACTTTAAATTCAATAAAAAGAATTGATAGCTCTGTGACTGCTAATATAGATCATATTAAAATTTTCTTATATACTCAGGTTGATTTCCAATATGCATACGGCATTCGGACCGATGATTTCCATACAAGTATGCCAAAGCTTCGTTGCCGCTGTGCTCATGTTGCTGAAGTTAGCGGTGAGTAGTGGTAGGAAGTTTGCAATGTGTATGCAACTTCATAGTTTCGTATCTCTAAATGCATAAGAACTTCGTACAACGCATTTAAGTAGCAACAAATCATATAACAAGTTTAAGATAAACATGTTTTTTAACAAGTTTGCGTTAAAGTTTCTTTTTGTCTTTACTATTTTAATACGAGAGCTTTTAACCATATACGCAATAAAGCGATATTGATCACATCTCAAATATAAAGTCCACCTGAAAATGTGAGACACAATTTATGAAATTTTCAATAAGTGATCAACAAATATAAATCATGTAAACAAATTCCGTAGACATTTATACATTTGTAGCAAGGTTTACATCAAACTTTAGTTTACCGAAAATAGCGACATCTAGTATTACGTATTATAGTTTTACACATTTCACCCGTTCCATCTCTTTGCAGTCTTCCGCGGAGCACAGTTTTACGACGGTCAGCATGCCGATATTTTTTATCGGTTCCCTGTTTACGATTTTGGCCTTGTACATGTTGAACGCCGGAGATATCACTTACGAGGTTACTATGTACTTGAAGTGTTATTGTAGGATTTAACTTATTCATAGAGGCGAATACGAAACCTATGGAGTTGACTTTTCAGTGTTTGGTCATTTAGTTTTCTATTAGCAATTTCTTGAATATGACGTCCGGTCGATGTGTAAATTTTAAAAGGGTTTGTATTAAATCCTACGCGTTTAAGTACTTGTTACACGTTTGTTAAATTTATAAAATTTTCAGTTGGATGTTGAGTCTACTTTAAAAAGCAATTCGCTATAGAGGAGGAAAGGTTAGATTGCTCTGTGAAAATTACATAAAAGTAAACGGATTGCAAAAGAGTCCATACATTTTATTTAAAAGTGAGAAGATTTCTAATAAACTTTAAGAACTTGTGCATTTCATATAATATAAATTCCTCTCACGACGCGCGTCGGAGCTCCTAAGAATGAAAATGTCGTTTGACTCCATTAAAGTGCAGGAATTTATTTAGTTTTATGCCGTTTTTTTGTATTCAATGAAGATTTAAATTTTCTTCTATGATAAATTGTTCATAAATTCATTAATTGAATTTGAAAAGGGTTGTAAAGGTGATTGAAATGTAAAAGTGAGATTGGAATTGCGCGATCAGTGTTTTCTTATCACATTTTTAATACGCTTTCATTAGTTTCACCAGTAAGTTTGTTTATTTGTACCTGACTCGGTTGAACTCGATTTTGACCCACTTTAAACGATTAGATTTCGTTTAAACTTTGTAGATTTATCAAGGATCGATGGTAATACTACAATTTCATATTTTGTAAAATAAAATTTTGAAAAAAATTTAATCTGAAATTTTGTAAAACTTCAAATTGAAAATTAAAAAATTTACAAAAAACAAAAAAATACTTAAAACAATATAAAAATTAACAATTAAAAAAAAAGATTTTGAAAAATAAGTTAAATTTAATAATTTTGAATGAAATCGAAATTCAGAAATTACGTAAAAAATAGCCAAATATGAAATTATTTAAAGAAATTGTGAATTTTGCAAATACTGTAAAATTTGAAAGTAAAAAAACATAAAAGACTCGTGTATGTCAGAACTATAAGTTGTGCAGCGCAACGTTACTTTTGTCGAGCGCTAAGTTTTCATTCGGTTTGCAATTCACCCGATCCATTATATAGTACAATATAAACACGCCGAGGGATGAATGGCAAGAGGATATTTCAAAATGTCATGTCGCTAACTTCAATCTCAAGTGGTCAATGCAACGTTGTATGATAGATTATGCAGTTATTTGTCTAGGTTCTCGGGTGTTTGCTGCCGGCCAGACTTATGTAGCTTAAGTCGTGGAAGGTCTTACGCTATAAGCTTTGTGCCATATCTTCGTAGCATTTTGGACTAGTCGTACCTATCGAATATTTTCGAGAACTGATTTATCGAGTACCCCACGCTTTTTTCACAATAATACTAATGTTTTTCGTTCATTATTTTTATTCCATTTATTAAGAATTATTTTCACATTTTAGTTCGATTTATCATTAAAGCGTCTTTTTTGATTTTTCTAAGCTACATTTTACTTAAAACTAAATTTGATATATTCTAACATGACTTATATAATTATAGAATCAGGTTTTAACTACTTCGCTACAAAAGTATTCTTCTTACTTAGTACTCTTATTTCAAATTGAGAGATGTTTGTAGAGACCAAGTTGACTAAATCCGTATTTAGTCGGCGCGGTCGCTTCATACCCAGTCCGTACTGGGAAATGCTGACGGCTGTCGATATAAGTTTTAATGTGTTAACAACGTCCAAAACCGACGTCCTAATGCGCCGTCCGAAGCGTTGAGTGAGTAGTTTAATGTTACTCGAGTTAACAACTCATCGGTAAGCCGTTCTTCGTGGTCAGAAGTCAAAGCCGGTTTCTTCTGAATTGTAGACAACGCGCTGACCGTGATACCGCTCCTTGAGTGTTGCTGTTAGAATTAAGTTTAGTATTCGACAAAGGATGGCTATTGGAACTTATAAATCTAAATAATGCCGCTATATAAGGGAAGGCAGCCGAATAAATACTGATTATTTGCACTATTATAATATTTAAAAGTCCTAAAGTCGATTTGTTTTAACACCGCATTTGTTTTTGGTAACTTTTCACTATGACTAATTAAATTTTAATCATCTACGTTAAACAGTTCTAAAAAAACGTTCATGATTTGTCCGTGATAGACTGACGCATACCGAGATGGCCTTTAAAATAGTTTGAAAATCAACATATTGGCCAAATGACAAGAAAAACAAGCTGTTGAAGGATTAGTAAAACGTGTTATACATCTTGAAACTAATTGTAAAAGCAAAATAAATAAAAAAAAAATTGCATGTAATGGTCAATATTTCAGTCTGCACCTAAAAAAATTGTAATACTTTCTAAAATAATTGACACGAATAACAATTATGTATTTGACTATAAATAATTTTCTCCGTCAGATTTTCATTACATGACTGCTGAGGCGTATATTATATTCATTTTATTTCACATTGAGCGGTTTGTACTCTAAATATCCACACTAGTGTAGATCGGACACCGCTAACCACTATAGTCACCAAAGTGGTGACGATGTCCGAGACGGCTCAATGTGCTCTCCCGGGGAGCTAGAACTTGATTTAAGTTAAGAGGTCATTAACTGATTAGCCTACTATGGTTAGGCTTTGAATCTGGTACCTTCCATTTCGGAGGCATGATGCTCTTGATCATCTGATCACCATCGCTCAATGAAAAGGTCGATCTGATGAAAAATTTGTACCGTCCCATTTCTTATTGATATTGCAGAACAGAATTATTATGACAATAGCTCTCTTGGAAATACATGTCTGAAAGGTATCTGTTGGCAGGGTGTCAGAAAACGGCTGTAATTTTCACGATTACGCTGTTCGTAAAATTTTCATAATGAGGCTATTCGAAAGACTTGAAAGCATTAAAACTTTTCAACGACTTTTCTATAATTTATTAATGTATGAATTTTTAAGGTTTCGCGTCAAACAGCTATCGAATACACGTATTTATATTTGTTGGGCTGTTGGTTTATACATTACAATTTATTATTTTGAAATCAAATTTGAACATTAATATAATTTAATTTAATGAAATTATAAAATAATCAAGAAGTCCGAACAGAGAAATAAATTTAACGATTGTTTCCCGGACCTGCTTTGATGTCACAAGCGTTAAAATGTTTGCTAACTATGCCCATTATCCAAAAGTTGTTCAATAACGTTCCATTTACCATTATTCAACGGACTTTTTTAATTGTGTTATAATAAAACTAATCTATTGATTACAGCTGAAAGGTTTAAAATCTTAAATTATATAGCTTTTACAACGCGCAAACTTGATGAAAAAGATTTTTATTGGCGGTTGGATGAAGTTTAAAATGGAGAAATCTTTTGCGTTCAAACATTATATTCATAATGTCGATGTAGCTAGGGTAATTACAAAGCGGTATTTCAATTCTACATTGAAATTATATTACAAACAGAATTTTAAAGTATCTTAACTATGAATGTGTACAAAGCAGATGTAAAATGCAGATAAAAATGTAGCATTGTAGGAGCAGAACGAAGACAAACAAGAAGAGCAGTAATGGGCTCGTAGGGCTGTGGTGGTCGAATAGAGGAGTAAGCGCTTTTGCACATTGGCGATTGTTACCGGCGCCGCCGCCAAACGTATCGGTGTGGCTGTAAAAAGACTCGCGCGCACCTCACCGCTGCGGCATGATTAGCGGCGAGACGTCACGCTGATTTGTAGAAAAAGTTATGTGTACGTAGGTCATACTTAAAATTTTTAGAATTGGTGACTTGGAAACTGTATAAGAATGCAACATATTTGTATTTAAAAATGAAAGTCTTTACTAACCTTATTACGTATATTAATTATATTCATCTGTTATTTGTTTTTAGAAATTTCCGGCATAAAGAAAATTGTTTGTTTAATATCAACACGAATTTAAAATGAGAAAATTTTCGTGGAATGATTTTCAATGAATTTCGGTTTTTTTTTAAACCAACAAGAAAATTATAACAGATTTCTATTGCCCTTCTATGATGAATCTGCATCCCTTGCTACTGTTTGTAACTGCATGAACCCGTTCAAACGAGGTCGCACTAATCTGATTTATGATCTGCGTGAGGGAGGTCCTTCTATGGCGACTATAAAAGACAACATCGGTACTGTGCGGCTGACAACATCGAGACTGACAAAAGAGTGACAAACCAGCAGATTCGGACAAACTTAGGCATCGACGAGTCTAATGCACAAAATCTTTTATGGATATTTAGCGATTAGAAAGCTTTGTACTTGGTGGACACCTAATAATTTGACCGACGTTTAAAAGCTCCGTCGTATTATTTGGTGCCGCGAAATAATGCAAAGATTTGCCGATGGTGACTTAAATACTGTGTAAGACATGGTTACGAAATGAACTGGACTTACTGTTACGATTCCAAAACCAAAAGACAGTCTGCTCGTCTGCCTAGTGGGTAATTCCTTTCGAGCAGTTGCCTATTAAAGTAAAACGAGGTCGAAGCGTCGGAAAAAAGATACTTCTTCTTTCTTCGTCGGCTGTCTTCCTTCGGAATAATAGGTCATTATGCAACAATTATTTTACAAGATAAAAGAACAATCACTGATGCACTAACAATTGTTTGCCCCTTGTTTAAAAAAAATTGGAAAAAAAGAATCTAGCAGTAGGACTCCCCTTCATCAACACCTCACCATGCATCGCTACACGAACGACTAACAATTTGGGGAGATTAAGTACAGAAATATTGGTTCACCTGCCTAACAGCACTGACTTCGAACTATGCGATTATTATTTGTTTTTTAAATTAAAAGAAAACATTAGAGGAAAGTGGTTTACGCACGCCGAAAAGGCTGTCGAAACGACCCCTAACTTCGAGTGGGTAGTGTTTCTCTCAGTGGTTTCATCGAATGCAGCGATGTATTGATCTCAACGGACACTATTTTGTAAAACATTAATAATAAAAATAACTTACTAATTTCCTCAGTTTTTGATTTTCTAAAGACTTTCACTTTGACCCGCATAAAGATATAGGTTTTTAGGAACAAGTCGCCACACACGATAGCGGCGCCACTAGAAAACGCCTATGTGTAAAAGGACTAATAGTGCAAGTAGTAAAGTAGTGGTGGGGAGTAGAATTCTAGTGACCAAATGGTTGGCGTAGTATTTTTTTTTTTCATTCGGAAGATTTGTTTCGAAATCGCCGTTAGATTTGTGGTCATAAACAAATTCGCCGAAGAGTTTTTGATTAAAGCTAAGGTAGAGCTATATTTTTATTGGTAGAGCCATGCTGTGGGTAGCTCGATTGCAGCATGAAAATGAGTTTGCTCGATCGGTGAGATACTACATTTCCCTCACTGTTATAGAATGCAGATGTAAAGTTAATAGCTTCCACTGTTAATTAATTTTGTCCAGTGAGTGAGAGTTCCGGTGGCCCATTCTCCCTTAACCCTCTTCCCACTCCATCGATCTTCACCCTCCAACGGCTCCTTCTCTTCCACCAGCTTTTTCCCCTCCATTAGCACCTTCTTTCTTAATCAGCTCCTTTCTGTCTCCATCAGATGTCCTATTTCTACCCAAGAGACGGGTAACGCATTGATGATCCTTCTGGGATAGCTTTTGTTCATGGATTAATATGTTTCAGATTTGAACTTATCGGGCTCAGAGCTTATCACTGTTAAAAATCCTCAGCCCGCATTGGTATAATAAGGAAAGCTCAAGTTCCAAGCTATATATGTAAAATAAAAGGCTATAAATGAAAAATGTTCTATATATATAAAAGTCTACCAAATTAAATTAAAACATATACTTTTTATACTTTTTTTATGAAATAAACTTAATGTATATTTAAATTGTTCAATACCTACATTTACGTAAACAGCACAATAAATTATTAATAGCAAATGAGGTAGTCAAATTATTAAATGGCACAAGTTGGTCTTTTAATGGTACACATTTTTGTATTTAAACCAGGCATCGCTACTACCTAACGCCATCTTCTACTGTGGCTGGCATCTGAATCCCGTGGAGAGAATCCCGCAACGCGACTTGCGTCGGTTGGTGGTGTTGAGTTGTGCGCGAGCGCAGCGACCCGTTGTATTTAGAGCGTTTGGTGTACAAGAGCTCTCCTATGAGTCATATTTATCGGTAATGTATTTTGTGCTCCAGAGCGTAATTTTCAACTTGAATAACTGGACAAGTATGAGGAAGGCCAGTGCTATGAAAGTTCTGTACTTAATGTTTTTTTTAAGCAAAAGCCACGTGTACATTCATAATTACAGTACAACGCACGAAATTTTGCCGCTTCGAATTGATTGCGAACGATATATTGCGCAAGTATTACTCTCCTCGATCCTTCCTTGTTCTCCGCTGCGTTCTTATTTTATGCCATTGAGACGCGACGAACTTCATAGCGGCAAAGTTTCGAGCATTGTACTACATATATATCTATAATGGTAAATCTTCAATAATTAACTGTTACACATCTAAACTATGTTAAATATGATCTCCGTTAGTTTTTTATAGTTAACCCATTTTCATTACGCAGTGTCAAAAAAACAACATTTACAAAACTAAAAGGAGGTTATCAATTTCATGTCTACTTGCCTTACTTATAAAATGCAAAAAATGTCATTAGTTATGCTATTAGTCAATATTTAAAGAATTATAGGTAGATAAATTTATATAAGTTTGGGCACGAAATTTTAACTATCGATAAAAGGCTGATAGGGAACAAGGCATATACATCGATAATATAAGAATAATAAAAGCTTTGCGGAGAGTCAATAAGAGGAAGTTCAGAGGACACGACTGATAGCGGCACACAACGATGAGACAGATCACAAGCCATTAGAACGCATTAATAATATTAATTTTGTTTTTCTTATATTAATAATCAAATTTTAATTGCAGGTAGCTCGCCACACATATTCCGTGTTTGCTGTATTCTATCGCGGATGAAGTTGATTGCCGAAGAATATCAAAATTGATAATGTATTTTATAGTTATAGCTATAAGCAATTAGAATAAATATGAGTATGGTTACTATACTTTATTTAGATACTTTATGTAGATGCGCTATGAATGTTTTAGAACTCACAATGACGAGTAGACGAAATACATTTTTGTGAAAAAAAAAATGTATGCCTTTCATTTTGCAATTCAGTGATTGCTGCTGAGTATAGATATATCAATAGCATTGCAAGTATGTTAAATAAATACAACGAAATGCTAAATTCTGCAAAAATGAATACAGCTTGCACATCAGCAACACCATCATGCAGTTTCTATAAAACACTATATTGTGAAAATAAAACAGATGAGTTGCTTTAATATCAGAATACTATCTGATTTTTCTTTAGCCATTGTTGTAATTAGTTGACCCTAATGACATTTCCAGTCTAATATAACACCGAAAAATTTAGCCAGATATGGAGGATTAAGAAATATATTGTTTAATCTAACAGAAAAATCAATATGCTTAAAGTTGAACAGTCCAAATTTTATTTATAGTCCAAGAAAATAGGCCTTTAAATTATTGAAAATTGAGATAAAAACTTGAATTTTTGACATAAGTTACTTTGAAAGATGTAAAAACGAACTGAGTAAGTTTTTTTAGAATCATTCCCGAATAGAGAAGAAAAAAAAAGAAAACTGTTTTTCTTTAATTCTGGGAAAACGGTTAGGATCAGAAAGAAAACTTGAAATAAAAGTTGTAGAGCATCAATATCTATAAAAAAATGATCTCTTTACTTTCTTCGCTATTAGCAAAATTAACTGAGATAGGGTAGCTAGAAGCTAAAGGATGACAGTAACAGCTTTAAAAAAATAATTAGTTGCTGAAAAATTAATATATATATATATATATATATATATATATATATATATATATATATAATTTACTCAGAAAATAATCATCTTTAATTTTAGAGATAATTTTTCAAAATTTTTTATAACAAAGTTGTAACAATTCAAAATTTTCATTTTAGAATTAAAACATCTTTACTCGATGATATATATTTTTAAGAAATTTATTATTGCTTCACAAATTTATCCTACGTATTTGAATTGTTTTTACCTGTCATTTCCAAGCATGTATAAAATAATTCACGTGAAGCAATATTTTTTGAGACGGAGAGAAATGTTTTTACTACCGAATAAGGTACCTCACGCACACGCGCTATTTTGTCTCAATGGACCTCGGTGTGTCTTTGAACATAAAAACGTATATGTGTACCTTTTGTTCGGCTTTTGTACGGCCTTGCTGATCACCGGTTTGAAGCTCCTACAGCAGGGGGGGTTCAATACTTGGAGGTCGTTTAATTCTTATTCGAAATAAATTAAAATTCAAGGAAAGAACGTATATTGTGGATTTCTCTGTTGAACGGATTGTTGAGATAGCCTGTGTGGAACTCGAGGGACTCATTGTAATGTGCATATACGGACAGGAGGTCTGTCTATTAAAATTAAGCTTCCATGCGTTTGTGGTCTCAACACTCGAAAAGTAGTCGGTCTATTGACTTGAAACTTTGATTCAATGTTGTAATATGCATGTATTTTTATACACTTACTAGTGTACACCCGGTAGTCTACTCTCCCTTTCCTCAGATACCCTATTCTCTAAAAGGCCTGAAGACCACTAGTGATTCCACCAGGTTTGCCAGTGTCCATGGACGGTTGATTCTCCTATTCGTTTGTCTCTCGAAATGCAGTGAAAAAAATTGTTCCCGATTTCATCTCTGTCTTGTACTATTCAATCCAATATTGTATTGTGTGAGGTGTTAATTCGCGGAAATCCATAGTAGACGCTTGCCTGCAACATGCATTAACATGCAGCGCGCAACCCACCGCTGACCCTCGAATCTGCCTCTACACTACGAATCTCTATCCAAATGATCGAATATTGATTTCAGAGGATTGTCAGATATTGAACACTTAAGCAAGTGTTATTTATTTTTATAATTATCTTATTCCGCCAACCGTTAAATTCTTAATTTTATGTACGTTTCATGCCATCCAGGCACATCCTCAGGAAATTGCCGACAGTCACATCCACCAGGGTGCAAGGAGCGTTAAACAATCAACACAACCTCGCTAAGCGGGCCGCTGTCATGCAATGGTCAAAGAGCGACGAAAACATTCTTAAGGTAGCCACAGACCACCACCGATAGACATGCCTGTCAAATGTAACCTAACCATCACCAACATTACCCAAATAGTTACAGGCAAGCGTCTAATAATGGCCATTTATAAACGTCAATTTGGTCGTTGAGCATATTATTATTATCTTTATGTTTTAAAATTTCGAAGGATTCCAAAACATTCAAACGTAACCCCTTCTCACACACATGGAAAAAATCGAATTTGTGATCGTTATTACCGGTCTTATGACCGGTTTCTAATAGATGTTTAGCAAAATGGGATCTGTCTGATTTATTATTTCTAAAGGCCGAAATATGTTCTTTGTATCTTTTTTTAAAACAACGTCCGGTTTGTCCTGTATATATCGATTTACAGTCATCACAAGTTAATTTATAAATTCCAGATTTTTTATTATCGTGTAATTTATCTTTATTGTTACATAAAGTTTTCAAATTATTATTTGTTTTAAAGGCCGTATAAATATTATGTTTTTTTAATAATCTTGAAATTTTCTCAGAAATTGTACCTATATATACAACTAGTTTGACGTATTTTGGTACAATTTCGGAGAAAATTATTGATACCGCGTTTTCTTTTCGGTCGGTCGAGGGTTTCGGAATTCAATTGCAAAAGTTCACCTCAATATCATCACGAAAGTTTCAATCTTTTTAAATTTTCGGACACAGTAAACAATTTCACTAGTTTTTTCTGTAATATTTCATACGAAATGTCTGTCTCAGAATATATGCCTGAAAATGTATTTACTAGAAAATTAAATTCTAATTCCTTTTTCTTCCCTTATATAATCTTAATCTCAAAAGATAACGTTTAAAAAGTGGTTGGCAGCAAAAAATAAAGTTGAGTAAACGTAAGTAAGAAAACAAGAAAATAGACAAGATTTCGTTTTGTTATATAAATCTTTACTTGACACATCTCAGAGTTCGTCAATTTGTACACAAAGTTTAAGGTCAATGAAGTATAATGAAAAGTAGAGTAATATAAGTTTGATTTCCTTTCACATATATGAAAGAAAATCAAACAAAAACACAATGTCTCCTATGATGTATAGACCACTAATTCATGTATAGACCACCTACTACTTTTTCAAAGGTAAAGCCATTTTGCGTGGAAAATTCGAGATTGATTAGTTAGTAGTTTTCAACTAAAATAGAAAAAAAAACAAAAAACCTAAAAGTTCTTGTTTTTCTTGCGATAGCGTAGCCCTTCACTTTTATGTATAACTTGAACTACTGTAATAAAATGTAAACTAGATTGATTTTGCGTACATGGTACCAATTGTCGTCAGACCTTTACTCACTTTGTTCGTCCTATCGGATATTTATTGATTTGCAATGAGAGTTCGGATTTCTATTTATACATATATATGTTGGTGAAATGCAAAATTATTTAAAATCTTTTTAAAAATCATCATTATTTACGGATAATTTTTTTTCTTAAGTAGTACGAGCCATTTTCACATTAGGGTAAGTGGTGCAATTTATGAAAAGGTTTCTCCTTGCTTTTGGATAATAACAATAAGTTGAAGTCTGTTACGGTGGGACAAAATAAAATAAATGTCGCTTAATTTTTATACAAGCGCTATTTATTTAACAAACCGCATAGGGAACAGACGGTTTTATTTAAGTTCTATAGATTTACATATTAAACAATTTATGCATCACATTGTATTTGATCTGCAGGGTGTACATAGGTGCTTAGAAGATATGCATTCTTTTTTGGAAAAATATACGTCGGTGGCAGATTTATGTGGGATTAATCTGCTTATTAACCTTCAAACCTCTGTTAGGACTGTTCGACCATTACACGTAAAAAAATGTTCGCTCAATAAATACACTGAGTTATATTGTGCTGTTTATAAACATATGCTTTTTTAAACATCTCCAAACTAATATAAAATTCGACTCGTGACATGCCATAAGTCTGTCGGGAGCACAAGAAGGAGTCTATATTGAATATGAAAAACAGAAATATTAAAATGATGGTTTACCTTGATTTCGCTACAGAGCGAGTGTCATTCCATATTATTGTAACGGCAATGATCGGAAAAAATCATTAAGTTCAGTCGTAAGTTCTATATAAGATGAAATTTTTGTAAACAAATAGCTTATTAAAACAGTTCACTTATATAAATCTCGGTATCATAAACGATATTATTGGTGAAATTCTTCAAACATCAACTTACGGCATTCCCACTGCGGGCAGGTCTTACTTCACAATGTAAGATGGATGATTTCATTTTATAAAATAGGATAGATAATTTTTTTCCGAATCATAAATTGGAAAATCTTCAAATACCTAGCGTGCCATGGAACGCTGAGTCATATGGGTGTGGTGATATTCAATTATTAGCTATAGGGCTCTCTAAGTTTTAACAGGCGTTTAACAAGCGATTACGTATCAAAGCCACGATGCTGCGTTTGGTGACTTCAAGTCGCGTTTGAACAGCGCTAACCAGTCTAGAATAAAATGAAAAAGGACAATTTTACTTGGCGGACTAAATTATGTTATTTTTGATGTTTCTATATACGAGCGAGGCGCGTTCTTTAAGAACTGCTAATCTATCTGTCGGGTTTGCAGCGGCGTGGTATTTTTTCGCTAGTAATGCGAGCTCATTGGTGTCTATAATGAATATTACGCTTACTATGATGCGTATGCGTAAAATGTTGAAGTTTTTGGGGAGGGACACAGGCATCTCATATAATTGATCTTGAGGCTTGTTGGCGAGGATGCAAGCAAGTAAGTTTTCTGGTCCATATTCCGCTTGTACGCTGATGTGCCGTGATTTTACTGACATTTAATACACCACGCTTTTGTGAAGCAGCTTTAAGACGAGTGTCTATACAACGGGCGGTTTTGGTCAGTTATGAAAATGCGTAAGTATGATTTTTGTTGTGGAGCTGTTCCAATTGAATACCTGTAAGAGAATTGCCTTGACTTTTCTTTATAGCATTTTGACATTTTTAAGTACTGTAACTTCTGAGTATAAGGACGTCTATAAGATATTCCAAGTTACAAAAGGACTAAGTTCTTAGTTTGTATAAGTTAAACATTTCTGCATTTTATGCAGGAGGTCTGCAACATCGGGCTCCAATCTTCACAGGCTACGAATTGAAGATGAACTTGCGCGGACTAATTAAAAAATATGACTTCACCTTTTCAGTACTAACCTATTAAAAATTATGGTTTTATCTTTCATAAAATTGGAATATTATCATAGATGTCTTCATAAACAATCTAGCGTTTGTAGTGATTATTTATGCTTATCTATGTATACACTCATGCAATATTGTTTAACATAATAATATCATGTATTATCATATAACACATATTGAGCTAAATTCTCTGGTGTAACTTCTAAGTCTCTTCTTCATTTACCTCTCTACAGTATCACAACATTAATAGCGTATGTAATATTTATTACATACTTGGGCTGAGTTAAATTCATTGAATTTGTATGTGTGTGTTTTTTTTTTTATTTTTATAGCGAAGGAAATTCCTTTACGAATCTCGGGCTTAGATGTTTTGCCTGGTATGTCGGACTCGAACATTAACTTAAGGTGACGTGTTAATGCTAATACCGACTAAAACCTCCGCTATCCTCTGAACTCTGATCCCCCACGGTATCCGCCGCTAGGCATTACTTCGTGGGGGGAGGATTTAGCTACTGCTTTTTCTTCTGCTAGCTAAGATGTTATAACTTCTTTCTTCTAGTTGTTGTCACTTGCCCTTTTCCTTTCGATGGAACGCAAGTCTATGAGGACTTCTGTTGCAAATGTGTTGATGGCGTTCCAAGAGGCTTTTGATGACAACATTGCTTCTACTATCGTCTCTGGTTGAATACTCTGCTGCAAGACATTTTCTAGTTGATCACGCTGTGGATAAAATCGTGGACACTCGAAGAAAACATGCTTCGCATTTTCGATTACTCCTGGGCAGGACGGGCATTCCGGAGAATTGTCGTGCTTGAAGCGGTGTAAATACTCGAAAGCAGCCATGTCCTGATAGCATCTGTGTGAGATAGAAGTTGACTTCACCGTGACCCGGTTCAGCCAAACATCAATCCGCGGTATGAGGTAGTGCGTCCACCTGCCTTTCTCTGCGGCATCCCATTGACGCTGCCAACGTGCGATGCTCTTCTGTCGTTCTTCTATCCTGAGTTCTTCAGCGCTCAATGTGGTTGTCGTCTTTCGATGGTAAAGGTTCCGTCTTTCCTTAGCTAGGACTCGTAGAGGTAGAGTCCCGGAAATGACGCACACAGCTTCCTCAGATACGGTGCGGAAAGCGCTTGCGACTCGTAGTGCACTCATCCGATATATTGGTCCAGCCTTTCTCCACGAATCTTGCTTTCTAGTGCGTCAGCCCAAATGGATATTCCGTAGGTGAGCACCGACGTGACTACAGATGACAATAATAGCCGTCTACTCTGCTTTGGACCTCCGACGTTCGGCATCAGTCGTGCGAGACTAGCTCTTACTGCTGATGCTTTAGTACAGACGTGTTCCACTTGCTGCTTAAAGTTGAGTCGGCATCAAGCTTCACCCCCAGATATCGTATATGAGGTTGTGATGTGATTTCTTGATCTCCGACTTTTAGCGTAATTGTTTCAATTTTTTTCCGGCTGGTAATAAGCACTGCTTCGGTCTTCTGCTTGGCCAGTTGTAAGTTCACTGAATCCATCCACTGGTTGATCTGTTTAAAAGTGATGTCAAACAGATGTTGAATCTCGTCGAGATGTTTGGCGACGATCACTGCGGCAACATCATCTGCATACGCTACAAGTTTGACACATCTTGGAAGATTCAATCTCAGAAGACCATCGTACATGATATTCCACAGGAGTGGACCGAGAACAGAGCCCTGCGGAACACCACCGGTTACATCATATTCTTTTGGGCCATTCTTCGTGTCGTATTTCAGCACTCTGTCTGTGAAGTAACTAACCACTAGTCTGCGCAGATATGCTGGCACGTTCTTCTCGTCGAGAGCTTGCATGATGCAGTCCCAATTGGCGGAGTTGAAAGCATTTCTGATGTCCAACGCAGCTACCAGGCAATACTTCTTCGCTCCACCCTTCCATCTTGTTCCTGCGATGGCCTCCTTCGCTGTATTAACAACCAGACTGATTGCGTCCAGGGTCGATCGTCCTTTCCGAAATCCATACTGATTGTCTGCGAGGAGTGGGTCGACTACTGCATCTATTCGCTGGTGAATTATACGCTCGAATATCTTGCTCGCCGTGTCTAACATGCAGAGTGGACGGTAAGATGACGGTTCTTCTGGTGGTTTCTTACCTTTCGGTAGCAGTACCAATCGTTGCTGTTTCCACTTACGAGGAAAAGTCCCCTCCTTGAGGCATGAGTTGTAAGCTTCTAGGAATAATGATGGTGCTGCCTTTATGATGGTCTTCAATGCTATATTCGGAATTCCGTCCAATCCCGGCGCTTTATTATTCCCTACGCGATTACAGGCCTCCAGCAATTCTTCTTCAGTGACAGGTGGAATGTCGTCCAGTTCGCCTGGCTCTAACTGATAATCAAAGCTGCGTTGTTGTGGAAACAGTGCAGTGACGATTTTCTGAAGAAGTTGAGGGCACGTAGGTGACGGCGTTTGTTGTTTCTTCAGGTGGGTCATGACCACCTTGTAAGGCCGACCCCAGACGTCTTTGTCCACCTCGTGTATAAGCTCTTTCCAGCATCTACTTTTGCTCTCTTTATGGCCTTATTTAGTTCATGACGAGCTTTTTGTACTCTGCAATCAGCACTGCAGAGTTAGGTCGTTTATAGCTACGCTGAGATATTCTTCTCTTCTATGACACTCTTTACGGAGGTTGCTGATGTGGTCGTTCCACCAATGTACCGCAGGTCTTGAATTCATAACACGTTTGCGAGGCATACTGGCATCACAAGCTTGCGTTACTCGCATCATCAAGGCCTTAGTATGGTCTTCTGCACATTTAGTCTCGATCGGATCACTATCGAGAGCTGTTAGTAGTACTTCTGGGTCAAAAGATTTCACCTTCCAACCAATGGTGTTGGTTTGTTTGATAGGTCCCCTGAGGTTTCGGTCTTTAGATGTTTCCCAGAGTATCGCATGATGGTCGCTTGCAGTGTAGATGTCAGTACTACCCAGCTGATGCTACCTTTAGCAAGGCTGGTACTGAAAAGTCAGGTCTACAATCGAGCTGTGTGTGTGTGTGTGTGTGTGTGTGTGTGTGTGTGTGTGTGTGTGTGTGTGTGTGTGTGTGTGTGTGTGTCTGTGTATGTGCACTGATATTATATTCTCAGTACTCGATTTTCTATTTAAAAATATATTATTTACAACAGTCAATTTACTTGCGCAGATTGTAAATGTGCTGAAACTTTATCAAAGTGAGTTATTAATTATACCAAACTACCAAAAACACCAACAAACAAAGATTTACTTAATTTATAAATATGTGTGTTTATGTAAGAATATTCAACTCCAGAGAAATAGACAAAACATCAAAAGTAGTTTTATATCTAATAATATTCTCCCATTCCACTCATGTTAATATCATCTTCTAAATCACTTTCGTGGTTTAATTCATGTGAGGCTGTAAAATTCATATCTTTCAAATCTTAAATCTATTATGTGGGTATGAGAGGTAATTGAATTCTGCATTATATATTTTATGGGACGTTATTAATCTAAAAGTTCAATATCTAATATTCCCCTGATTATACGTTCTAAACCTTATAGAAATTATAAGACTATCACAAAGACGTTATTAAACTTAATGCGTTTAAATTGCTAAAGTCTGCGACGAAGTGGACGCTGAAGCAACTAAGTGATTTTAAAATTGACAATAACAAATTTCCATTTTAAAACTAGAGTTCAACTAAACTACTTATTTTTATATACGCTGTGTATACACTGCTTGCGCAACTTACTCCGGTTATTGTAAAGTAGCTGCTTACGTCAGATTTTCTGGGGATTTCCTAGAACTTAGATCAGTGAAAATTATAGGTCAGCAAAGACCTATAATTTTAAGATTGACTTAAAATGCTTCAAGCACTCAGTTATCGTGTCATGGTGGCATTAGCGTTGAAGGAAAAAAAAAGAATCTAACACATAGAATAGCTTCATATTAGGCGAAAATTAAACATTTTTGTTAATCATTGTTTTATAATTCCTTGCGCATTGCGAAAAAGGAAAATGAACTTAAATATGCATGGAAAGAAGAAAAGACATAGGAGGAATAAAAAGAAAATGTATCATAAAAGTTTATATATAAAAATAATAAAGTAAAAAATCAAAGGGTTATTAAGTACAAAAATTTAACACATGAAGTTGGTCCCAGTATAAGTCAAGACCTAATATACTCTGATGAAAATGAATCCGTAGCTGACCAATAACACGAATAATTAGTTTCTTAAAGCAAAAGTGAAATGGAAAAAAAACGTTCCTGAAAAACTTTTATTTATATTCAAAATGGTTTTTAATTTTGATGAGAACCATTTAGTTATTAGCTATCGCAAAGATAATTTTATATATTTAGAATTTGTAGCAAGATAATCTAGTTGACCGGTTAATGTAGTTCTTTTTAAGAGATAATTCTATTGAAAGATTAGATTATATTTCGACGTACAAAAACTTAATAATAAAGGATGTAGCTTTGTAGTGAAATATGTAAAATCGGAATTTCAGATGTTCTTTTAAAACTAGTTAAATTGCTCGTAGCTCTGATGAGCTATATAATTAAAAATAACCACTTATCTATATAATTATCACCACTAATCCCTATAATGAGTTGTAATACGGCCTTCTCCTATTATTCGCAATAGTACGCATGTTCCCTCTGTGTCTTATATATTTCCTTGCTCCGACTTTAAAATGTAAAAGTCTCACAACCGTTATGTATAATGTGCTTTTCTCAATTAACCCTATACTACCGTATTCACAATAAAATTAGCTTTATTTTGATATATAATTCAATTAGTTGGCAGCAAAGAATAATTCCTAATATTAACTTACCTATTCTGGGTTAGAGCGCATGCCGGAATCGCGGGTAACGAGCGTGCAGACGAACTCGCCAGGCGCACCGCCTTCACCAAAAAGACGGCAGCGGACTATGATCAGTTTCCGCTGTCATACGCTAAAAAGGTGATCAGGGCGGCGAGTCTGGAGGAGTGGCAACAACGATACGCCGAGGGAAGCACGGGTGAGGTCACCAAATGCTTCTTTCCCCGGGTGGAACAAGCGTACAGGGTCCTCAGGGACATCGATATGACGTCCCAAGTGGCGCAGACGCTAACGGGACATGGTGGGTTCGCGCGGTACCTGTTTAGGTTTAAATTGCGGACTCACCATACTGCGCCTGTGACCCCGCCAAAATCCAGGACGTGCTGCACGTTTCGAGGAATGTGATATGTTCCTGCGGGAGCGTGTGGCACTGGAGATGGAACTAGGCGTCCGGATCTCGAGGCACCACTTTCCGGAGATTATAAGTGACGCAACAAAGAGTAACAGATTCATCAAGTATTGTACGGACATAGTTCAAAAATGTAATAAAATGAATCGCGAAAAAAGATAAAGATGAATATAATGAAATGCTAGATGGCAAGTTGTAACGGGGACAATAAGGGAAAAGATAAAGACGAATATAATGAAATACTAGATGGTAAGTTGTAACGAGGACAATAAGAAAAAGATAAAGATGAATATAATTAAAAATTGGATGGTAGGGAAATCAATTAAGGTAATTAATTAGATATAAGGAATTTATGTAAAATAGATATAAGATAAACTGTAGTAGATGTAAGAAAATAGGTCAAAAAAAAAAAATGGAATTGAAAAAAAAAAAAATAAAGAGAAAGTACAGATATTATATATATATAAAAAAAGGCATAAAAAGACGAAACAGTACAATGCGAAAATTTATTTGACCCATCCCTACCAAATACAAAGAATAAAAAAGGCGACTCTGAATCTGACAAATAGCATATAAGGGCCGTGGTTGCCATGCCACGGGGCTGAAAGGAAAAAAAATATATTAACTTACCTGTTTGTACGCGGTTGTAGGGTAATAGGGATCAGGAAATGGTACTCAACCTTGGCGTCGCATGTTCTGTGTACGATATGCTTTCAATAGAGTTCATTTTATTTAGCAGACACGCCGGAAAATTTGAAAAAATATTATTTTTTTATAATTTTAATTAATCATGGTAGTGAGTATTTTTTTTCACCCTGTTTCGGTCAGGTTTAGAAATTTATTTTATTTCATAAAATATAGTTTTTATCCCACCGGCAAATGGATACGGATCGATCTCTCTTAGACTAATTATTGTTCATCACTTTTTACCGAAATAATAGCTTGGTATCGGAATATAATTTAATTTACTCAGAAATTAGAAACGAATAATTGAATAAATTGTGTTATATTCCATAAATTATACAAATACTATTATATAAATCTGTAGCGTTGTATGTATATTCATTTTTTTTATAAAATCTTGTGATAGACATTCATTTTATGATTGACTGACGCCAATTCTACCATTATAAAATTTATGTTTGTTTCTCTGATATTCTTTTATAACATGATGAATGGATTAACCGATCATAATGAAAATTAGTATACTGTAAGAACACGTGATTGCACTCATGATAGGCTAGTATCTGTCTGTCTGTCTTTTTGTAACTTAAGAATGATTTGATAGATCGTGATGAAACCTGGTATACAGCAAGAACATGTGATTGTACAAATGCTAGGAAACTGTCTGTCAGTCTGACAGTCTTTTTATTTCTCTACATCTTCTTTTATAACTTAAAAAAGATTTCACCCATATTGATTATAATTGGTTTACAGTAAGAATATGTGAATGTGCAAATGATAGCCTACTGTCTGTCCGTCTGTTTGTTTATCTGTCTATATCTTTTTTCATACGTTTCAAAAAGTATCATCGTTCTTGATCAAAGTATACAGTAAGAACATACGATTGCAAAAATGATAGGACATTGTCAGTCTGTTGGTTTGTTTGTCTGTCTGTATTTTCTTTTGTAACTTAAAAAGATTACACGGATCTTGATGAAAATTGGTGTAGAGTCAAAAACGTGATTGCTACTGTATGCTATCTGTCTGTTTGTATGTATGTATGTTCTTTTATAACTTATAACGGTTTGGTGGATTTTGATGAAAATTAATCTACAGCAAGAACCTATGATGTAAAAATGCTAAGCTGTATGTTATTTACATATACTGTATGATAATCCTAAAAAATCGATCAATGTTTTTTTATTTATTTAGTAGCCTTATTCATTCTTGTTTTTATGTTGCTGCGAGTGTGTATGCTTGCATGATTTTCTTTTTATCGGAGTTCAGGGGGTTTGAATATAGTATGGAACTTTATTTGGAGTAAGGTATAACTTGAAAAGTGGTGACATGCATCTTTAACAATCATTTGGGAGGAGTGAGGTTGTACAATTCATGAAATCTGTGTGGATTTCATTCTTTTTGTTTTATTTCTTAATTCTTAAAATAAAATTTCTTAAATCATATATTTAATTACTATGAAACTGTCGATATGTTGGTCTTGTGATTTACAAAAAAGGTAACTACCATTTATATCTGATATTGTCTGTGTGTTTTTACTACTGAACCGACCTATGAAACTGATGCTAAGAATTACTTCATTAATAAGAAAATCTTTGAAAGAAGAGACTATTAACATTTTGTTATGGCATTATATGAATATTTGTGTCATTAAACATTCTAAAAATTCTTTCATCTATGGAAAACAACATTATCTCCAAATAATATAGCATAAATTTAGTTTTGATGTTAGAACTTGTCCCGGTTTCGTCTAAACTGGTACTACAACCGGTTACGGAATCGAAATTGCAAACGAGACGAGGAGCAGAATGGTGAGCTGAGATCGGAAGGGTTCGAAATTCAAAACGAGACGAAGATAGTAATCGATCGTGGGAACGAAATCGAATTCAAGTGCGTGATATGAATCGGAATAAGACGAGAGCAGAATCGAGAGTGGGACTTGGATCGAAAGCGGAATCAAAATTGAAACCTACTTAAATCGAGACCGCTATTGGAATCGAGAGGAATATAAATTGACATCGAAAACACGATTGAGATCAGATTCGAGACCAGGACAGCGATCAGGGCCATGATTAGTTACTGTAATCGGTGGTCATATCAGATGAAGGCAGGTTCAAATTTTTTGGATTTGTTTTATGGATTGGAGGTAATAAATCTTGTTTGTCTATGTCGGATGTGATTTGTTTACCACTCATTTGTTGCGGATGATTCCAGTTCTATCTGAAAGGTAAATTGGCGAATGTGAATAGTGACATGCCGCTCGCAGGAATTGAGTTTTAATATCTGTGAAAATAAACGATCGGAGCGTTCTCGAGTTAAGTTTGATCAATGACAAGCGATTAACCGGTTCCGCAGCGAATTATTGTGATTTCGTATTTCTCAATGAACTCCTTCTGCTGTTCTACGCATTTCCTTTCATCTAATTCCAATGTACGAACTACTGACAGGGTCATCTCATATTATTATTAAACTTCATTAAACCTTAAAACTGTGAAAAATGCGGTATAATCTATTCTTTAAAAATGTGTCGATTACCAAATGTTGAATACATTATACTTTCGAAATATTCAATTCATTACTTGAAAACATGTTTAACAGACAAAATTTTTGTGGCGCACGTAAATTATAAATAAAAATACATTCAATATTAATGATAAAATAGAATGCGCAGAGAAAATTAACTTCCTAACCTTCAAAATACCTAACATTGCGAGGCGCATGAACAGCAAAAAACGAGATTCGGGACCGGAATTGCGATCAAACAAACGGAACAAAAAGTAGAATCAGAATTGAAGTTAAGAACAGGATCTGGTTCGGGGTCATAATCGACAGAAAGAGTTCTCATTGCTAATGATCAAGGAATTCATTGCAGTTACGTCTATAAAGTGTCGAAGTGAGCAAAGTATGGACGAAAGCTAGTTTTAATGAAATAATATTTGAAAAAACACTAAACTTCTTATATAACGCATTGACACAATTTAGAGAATTACATAAAATTATCGTAATTTACATATTTGTTCTTTCTTTGAAGGCTGAAAACAATTTAAGGCTTGGGAAAGTGGTGTAATTTATGAAAAACTTTTTTTTGGTAATGAGTGATAGATTGAACCAATTTAATAATTTTAGGGAAAAATAAATAAAACTTCTATAACGTTTACGCAGGCATTATTTGTATAAAAAATCGCATAGAAGACAGACCTTTTCCTTTAAAGTCATATCATCATTGTTGGATAAAATGCAAAGTTCCATCTTAAAAAAACTATGCACCGTCCTGTATTTGGTCCGCCGAGGTGACTATTGGTACGAAGAAAGGAACACGCTTACTTTCGTGCAATCGTTCCCGTATAAGGTTTGCTGGTGGCTCATTTACTCGGGATTCCTCTGCATGTTCGCGTCGGAGGCGCTGTCGGCGCTGCTCGGCGATTACACACAGAACCAAAGGAACGACATACTAAGCCACGTCATACCGCAGATCATACTGCTCACTAAGATATTAATTTTTTTCAAAAACTCCTCACTGATTAAAAAGTTGAACCGCGACATGACCAAAGTCTGCCGGGAACACGAGAGGGACTTCACGTTGGACATGCAAAACAGGAGGATTAGAATGTTCGCTTCGCTTTACGCGGCCACAGTTGCGAGCGTGTTCACTTACATTATTATGATGGCGGCGGTCGGTATGATCAAGCACGGTCAGTTATTACATCTTTTTATTTATGATATTGTAATTAGTATTGTTTAATATCAATTGTTATTGTTATTAGATTGATTAAATTATTATGAATTGTGAAAGCGCGTGTCAGATCCACTTACATAAGTTTCGCATTACGTATGTTATTGAAAATAAATATTCAGCTCGAGTATGTGTACACGAGAGTCTGAAACCTTGAAATATGAAATGGATAAGTTAACAAAAAGAAATAGATATTTCATAAACGATATTGGAATATTAAAAATCTAATTACATACGTCTGTTGTATATTTTTTAAAGATTATGTCTCCTAATGTAATACATAAATCAGATTTTGTACAAAACTTTTGAAACCGTACAGAGATTTCTCTTCTATTGTTGTCATTTTATGTATTACTAGTAGACCAGGGTCGAAGCCGTCAAAAAAAATTAAAAACGAAAAAAAATTATAGTAGAATGAAACCTATTGGAAAAGGAAGGTTACACCACCCAAATGAGAGGAAAAATAAATTACGGTCGATCTGAGGTTGGGAAGGGGTAGGGGGTGCGTTTTAAGGGTAAAATCGGTTAATCTTGATTTACAGCAAAACTACAAGTCCTATCGAAAAAGTCAAATGGCAAAGTTGTAGGTATTAATAAGATCTACAAATTTTGTATTGACTTTTCTCCTAACCTCAAAATTCATGTAAAAATGCAAAAACCACATTTTGGTTTTATTTTTATCTTTATCAAAAATTTTTTTTATGAAATTTGGTGAAAAGTTACCTATTTATATCCCAAACACGCTGGAATTTTTTAATTTAAAATATTTATTTTTCACCCTATTTTTACTCGATATCGAAAAAACACCTAATTTTCGATCGAAAATTCCCCGTCAAAATATCATATTTTCAAAAGTCGGTAGCCTTTTTGTTCGTTGAAATCTCTACTTTCTGATGGTGTAAAAAAATATACATTTTTATTGAAAATTTATTCAGAAAATACAAAATAACGAAAGTGATAAAATTTGAATTTTTTTTTTTATATGTTTTCTTTTGAGATATTATCACAATTTTTACTTTAATTACTCGAAAAACGTTTGGTTCTATGTTTTATTAATGACAAAAAATTGCAACTCGAATGGATTATTATAATTAACTACTAAGTAGGTTAATAAAGTTGATATTTAATAATACATCTATAAAGCTTTGAGAAACTTTGAAAATTTGTTTTAAATTATGCATAGATGCCTATTTATCGGTATTTTAAGGTGAAATCTATATACCTGAGTGACCTTCGGAAAATTGTAGCCCATCAAAAGTATTTCGAGAAGTTGTTAAACGCCGTTTCAACCTTTGGCTTTATAAAATGCTGGCCACTTAGAAAGTCAAAATGAAAAAAACTATAATTAAAAAGTTAGTGAAAAATGACAATTCGATTTTGCCGCCAATTTGTACACATTTTTCCTGTCGTCGAAATTTTCTATGCAGATTAAATAAGTTACTACCACTATATCCCATTGTTTTTATTGCAAAGTATAATAAGTTATACAGAAGTGGAGACGGGGCTAGGAGGTCTGGGCCTTACCTGTTATTTCGTAGCAGCTGTAAAAACCGTTAGCTAGTATTCAGAAATGCAGTACAGTGAATAACATCGTTGATAAAATACACGTGTATACTGAGTTACTTCAAAATTGTGACAAATTAAGTTTAAAAAAGTTCTGGAATCTACATAGCAAGGTAAATACTACCTGAATTTTAATCAGTATCTATCATATCAGCTCTAAAATAAAATAGTAATATTCTCCTTTTACTAAATGTGGTATGTTTAACCTAACATAACCTAAAAATACAATCAAATAATATTTTAGTACCAGAATAAAAGATAATAATTTCGTTTATTTTGCACGAACAAATTAAGTTATACTCTTGATAAAACTGTAGAGGCATTATTATTAATTTAATTTGTCTTTTCAGATTTTCAGCATGGATAAATCTGTTTGTATAATCTGCAATAAGGCAGATGATAAACCAGGATGTGAGATAAAAAACAGCTTTGAATCGTTTAGTGGGATCTAGTAAAAGAACCGATAATAAATATAAAAAATTTGAGCGTTTGACATCAGCCTTTATTCATCGAACTTGTCAAAGTCATTATAATGATGAGACTGCAATAACATTCCGTAGTTCAAGACATGAAATCTAAGGAAAAGAAATAAATAAAGACGCTGTTGGTTTTAATTTTGAATCTCATTGCTTTCTCTGCGGTAAATTTTTCGGTAATAGATCTAAAGAAAAATTTCATCTGTTGAAAGTCAAGATACTAGAGATAATATATTAGAGTATATTCAAAACACATACATTAAATGATTTCGATAAAAATATTTCAGCTCGTTTGAGAAATGTGCCTGATTACTCGCTGTAAAAGCATTATCACACACAGCTTGTATGTCTACTTTTATAACAAAAGAACTGAAAGAAAAGGGTCGCGTTGCATGTAAAAATACGAAGGATTTTATTAATTATCTTATTAATTATATTGTTGAAAATGAAATGGAATGTCAATTTTCTATCAATGAAATAAAAGAGGATTTTCAGGAGATCTCCCAGACTACACAACTATTAAGACAAAATTGAAGGAGCATTTTCAAAACGACATCGAATGTCATTTAATTAAAAGAGACATGATAATTTTATACAAAATGGCACTGCAAGTAAGAAGCTCTGCAAAGAGTGGTACGAAAAAAGATTAAAAGTAAAGAGACGAACGAAGTAGAATTGTTGAAATGGCTGCTGAAATTCTTTTAGAAGATATTCGTTCTAAAGTATACGATACAAGTTATTACAGAAATTCCTGATTTTAACGAGGCAATTTTTTAAGGACGTTCCTGAAACTTTGCAAGTTTTTGAATATTGTGTGTAAAAGTAATAAAGAAAAGAGTACAAATAATATTCGTCGGATGGATAAAAGTGGCCACAATGTCTCATTGTATCATTACATCAGTAAGGCCACGTTCTTTTATCTCCAATTTTACTCAGTTTGTCGTCGATGATTCACAAAAATATGCCTCCAAAGGATTAATCGATTCATTATCTAATTTAGGCTTGTGTTCCTCATATAAAGAAACTTTGCGCTTTGAAGCATCGATTATGGGACCCTGCTAATCATACGTTTTCTCAGATTCCTACGTTCAATTTATTTATGACAATGCGGATCATAATACATGTACGATTGATGGCAAGAATACTTTCCACGCAATGGGTGGAATTATGGTTTATACTCCGGCGTCTAGTGTTACTTCAAGAAAACCATCTCTAGATTAAAACAGATACCATCTTCTGAAGAGATAGGCGAAATAGGATTTGTGAATTTAAAACGATTTGAAAACAAAAATTCCGACGGATTGAAAACAGTTGAGATAGAAGATATTTTAGACGTTACGGACAACTATGAAATGTCTTCG